>VYZR01027198.1:0-29571 GCA_013400675.1 Oxylabes madagascariensis
CTTCTTCACCTTCTTCTTCGTGGTTTGGGGTGGTTATTCCTAACTGGGTGAAAAAGGTCCGCATTGCGGACTTTGGGTGTTCAGTTATTGGGTTAAAAGTATAAATAATATAGGTGTGATCTTGTTATTGGGTCATTAGTGCTTTAAAGACCATGGAAAGAGTTAGAGAGGAGCCATTTTCTACCTTGTTAGCTGGAGCTCACAGCTCCTGAGACTGTACTGCAGGTAAGAATTAATAAACATCTGAGTCCAAACACAAAAAACTGTGTCTCCTGTGCATTAACCCCGGCTCTAACACGAAGAAAATAAATAAGAAACTCACAGGACAGTGCGATGAGGGAGAAATAAAACACCTTATTAACCCTATTCTGTGCATGTGGTGTGGCTCAGACAGGGGCTGGGACTCTCAGAGGGACATTCCTGGCTCCCAGCGCCCTGACTGCTCAAATCCCCTCACCAGCTCCAATACTGAACCCTGCTTTTGATGGTTTTCCCCACGAAAGCGCCAATATTTACTGAGCAATGCAGGTTTTTCAGCAGAACCTCTAAATTTGTCTCCACAACCCCAGGAGAAAGAGGTAGAGAGTATCAGGCTACCTACAGAGGGGAAAACCAGCAATTCATAAAAAAATCCCAACAATTCACATACATGCAAGGAAAAAAAAAAATCCAGGCCCTAATTTTGTTTTCCTGCTTCTACCAGACAAATATAAATCAATGAACCAACAGCACCACAGGAAAGTTCCCTTTCCCATGGGAATACCCAGGACCTCACCAGCTAAATTCCTTCATGCCAGAAGCAGTGAGATCAAACCCCAGTGCTGGGAGACCTGCTCTGCATTTTAGGTATTTACAGCAAATGCTTACCATGGTGTAATTGCCTTTGTATGGCAACAATTCCGTATCCTATTAGGAAATACCATGGGAATAGGGATTTAAGGTAGATAGTGTAAGTTCTCACCAGGATTTAATAACCTCCACTGGGACTGATTTGCTTAGATCAATAGTTAAACAGATCAGATATTCCCAGTGGACCCTTTTCTGATGGCATGTTATTTATGTGAGGGACCATTAATCCGATCCAAAACTTCCTGGAGCCTTTCCAGGCTGGGTCAGTCCCTCCAGTGCCAACAGATGGTTCTGGAGGGGCCTGAACCCAGCACAGCCCCATGATGACCCCATCTCAGCAGGGACTGCCCTCCAGTCAGTTCTGCTCCACGTTTTAACCAACCAAATTCAGTTTTATTAGAGATAAAAGTCTTCACAAATTGATCTCTGTTAGAAGAAAATTGCTCTCGGACTAGAAAGGAACATAATTTAAAATACACTGCCAAAAAGAACACTGGATTTTAAGAAGAGGACAGTTTTCCTCCTTGTAAATTGCTCTCAGCTCTTCAAGGCCATCATGGTCCCAACTCCAAACCCAGACCCCAAATGTCAGATCCCAAATGTCTCCTTCTTTTAAGAAGTTAAACACACCATATCCAGGAATCCCCCTGGGAGAAATCAGTCTTGTCCATAGCCACCATGTAATTCATGTTTTCCTGCTCTGTGTATTCTGAGAGCACACTGGCAAGCTGGAATTTGTTTCATACACTTTTTTTCCAGTCTGTCCCTTAATCCACCTGAACTCACAGCAAGAGGACAGGACAGAGGTCACCCTTCACTCTGTTAGTAGAAAGTGAGCCACTGTGGAAAAGAATCTGCAGGGCAGCACATGAAGTCACTGCCTGAGACACCTGCAGTAGCTTAGAAACTTGGACAGAATGAAGAATTAGCCCTTTTCCAGGATTCCTGAATGTTATTACTCCTTTCCTTGAACAGGGATTTTCACTTATGGACACTTATGAATACACCAGAAATAAGAAAGCAAGATGGCTTGTATTAAAGACCATCCTAGGGCTTTATAAGCAATGCTTACATGCCAAAACCTCATATTGGATTTTTTTATTTTATTCTCCAACTCCAGTAATTTAGCAGCACATATTGATTTTGAAAGACTGGCAAAAGCTAAATGAGCAGGATGCAGGGGCAGCCAGAAGTAACTGCTCAGCCAGAGAAAGGACTAAAAAGAATAGGAAAAAAACATATCACTTAATCAAAAAAGATTAAAGAGAGAGTCCACGTTTGAATGGCAAACTTCCCATCAGATTAAAGAGACCACTTAAAACCAGAATATCTCCCATCAGAAGTCTGGGTACAAAAGGGAAACCAGCTCATATTGTCCAGAGGCTCAAATATTCTTTCAGTTTATTCTAAAGAGAGAAATGTATAGAAAAAAAAAATTATGTATCTTTTCTTTTTCCTTAGCTAAAATCATTTTCTGGCAGTGCTTTCCTGCCCAGTGCAGGACCAGAGGCACTGCTGGGGCTGACACAGGGCTCAGGACCCGCTGTGGAGGCAAAGTCCCTCCCAGCAGTGCCAGCTCCACATAGGACACAGGGGATCAGCCCCCTCACCCTCCCCTCGGGGCACTCACACCAGCAGGAGGCTGCAGCTGAGGCTCAGGGCATCCTTTCAGGTGAATATTAAGTTCTCCATGCTCTGGATGGGCTCCTGGGAAAGCTGACATCTTCCCAAAAGCGAGCTGCACCACAGGGCTAGGGAAAACCTCCCCCAGCCCTGGGGACAGGGGGACAACAGAACCTCCCCCCTCCTCTAACACAGCACAAGCTGCCCATCCTCTCCTTGAACAGAGCTGCATTCTACTACCTAAAACCCGGAGAAAAAAGAAACAGTGTATGGGGACAGGATTAGTGTTCAAAATTAATTAACAGATAATGCCCCAACAAATGAGTTTCATCCCAGTTTATTCCCTCCATCCCAGAGGGAGAACATCCTTCTTATCAGAGCAGCAGAGAAAGTGAGGACAAGCCTAATAAAAAGACAGGCTGCACTTCTGAGAGTTGTTATTTTTAACTAATTCTCCCCGTTTTGTTCCACGTTACTTTAATTAAACGGCTGAGATTGTGGTAAGAGCCCAATCTTGTACCAGCACTAATCTGCAGTTCCCCACAAGGCATCGAGGGGCCTGGCTCGAGCTGCTGAGCACAATTTCTCAAGAGGCTGTTGTGATGCACAGCACAGTTGGGAGCCTGTGCCACATTACCCCAGGGGAGGAAAAATCCCTGTTCCTGGAGAGCTGTGACTGCTCTGTGTGCCAGGGGTGTCACATTCTCCAGGTGATGCCTCCTAACCAGGCACCTGGGCAGCAATGGAGAGGTTGACAACTCTTCATTTCTTCTGGTCCCTGACACCTCCAGAGGTAGAGGTTTGGTGATTTCTTTTGGTAGGGACGTTTTTAGAGAAGTTTTCAGATATTTTTCCATCCAGAAGCACTCCTCTAACCAAAGCATTGCTCTGCTCTGTTGTAGTTAAATAAACACTCAGGCTACACTCAAGATCAGACCTAGCAAAGACTCAGCAAGGACAAGCTGCTCCTAAAAGCCCATCAGACAAAGCCAGGGCCTGCCCCAGGACCAGGGGTTGTGAGAGGATGGCAGTAGGGTGGTCCCTCTCCAGCACACATCCATATGTACCCGGTGATGGGCCAGTCTGCAGGGTACCACACCCAAACTCGCAGTTTCTGGGGCAAAAGGAAGGAAAATATTTTAAGAGAGGCGTGCTGAGGTTCAGCTGGCAGCGCGCCCCAAGCCCAGCTTCCCACAGCGTCAGGCACTTCAGGATTAGAGGCACTCTGCCCTCCAAACACGAATCCAAGGATTTCACTTCATCTCTGCACCAGCCAAATGAATCCCTGATGCAGTCCCATGGGCTTCCTGGTGCCTGTAATTTTCCTGGTGAGTCTCCAGCCCTGACAGCCTGCAGGACCCTCTGCAGCACTGAGGGTCTCCCCTGCCAGAGCTTTGGAGCAAGAGTCATCTTGCTGGAGGAATGATCCTGGGCCTTGGCTAAGGGGTCTCAGGTTAGAGACTTCTGTCTCCAATTTGGGTTCTGATAAATGACGTTTTCGAGCAATAATCACTAATCCTGTAAGAGGAGACCTCGATGACAACAGCAGTGAGTCATCCCCCTTGCCTATGAGCCCCCAGAGCCTTTCACTCCCCCTCCCAGGACTTGATTCAGAACAGTTCCATCTGTTTTCAAAGCTTCTTATCTGTTTGCTTTAGCCTGCAGCTCACAAGTTTGCTCTTTTTCCCTTTCCTTAGGGAAAGGCCAGCGTGGGCAGTGGGTTCAGCAGCTCTGAGGAATGAAGGGACGTGGCTCCTGTCATCACTGGTCTGAGGGATCTCTGCACCCTGAATCACACTGCCGAGCCACCCTTTGCAAGTGCTGTCCTACACAGCTGCAGCTGAATTCAGCCTGGAAAAACATCTATTCCCTCCACCACCTAGGAAAGTTTATTTTCCTTTAGTATGAACCATTACCCATAATACAACCTAGAAGAAGATGACAAGCAAAAAAAAAAATTGGACACACTTTAAATGCCTATTAAGTTTAAAATATTAGTTCCAAGATCAAAAAATGCCGGCTGATGGTTCTACTCATTTTCTGGGACAGGTATAGTAAAAGAAAAGGATCTTGAAGGAATGCATTCAAAGTTTAAGCTGAAAGGGAAGGTGGCAGAGGAAGCAGCCCCCTCCAGCAGCAAATTACTCAACCATATCACAAATGCAAATGTGGACAATCCTGTTAAACAGGCTCAAAGCAATCGAGTCTCATAGTGAAGTTCACTGAAACTACAGGAATTTGCCCTCGAAACCTTCCCTCAAGTACCCATGTCTGCACTTAGAGATCATAGGAGGCATCTAATAGATAAAATTATCGACCTTTCGAAAGCTCACTTTGAGCTGCCTACAGGGAATCACGTAATTATGGGATGAAAGATAAAGCTTTGTCTGGGATAAGACAGCATAAAGCAGTGAGAAATGCATTATACAGTTATCATCATTTGGGCTTCTTTCCATCTGCCTTCTGAGGTTCCTATTTCCAGGATCTGCTCAGCTGCCCTGAGATTCACAAACTGACCAAAGGGAGGGCAGCACATTCGATTTCAACACTTCAAGACTCTGGACTGTAAGATGGAAGAAAAGAAATCAAAAGCAAAGGGCCACAACCTTTTAAGAGCTGCAAACATCATGGAAATCATCATTCCCCATCATCCGTGATCTGTCATTCTGTGATTACCAGGAAGGGCTGGAGTTGCAGCAGCATCTAAAAACACCATGGGCAGACATAAAGGGAGTATAAAAACTCATTCTTAGGGCACAGAACAACCACTAAATGACAGGGGTTAGGGTAAATAAAAGCTTCCTCCAAGGACTGGCTCGCCCATAGTTGTTCTGAATCAAGATGCAACTGTCAGCTGGCCCCTGTCCCTTAAAATTACTTCCATCTGCCTTCACCCAGCCAAGCTTCTGGCATAAACAAAACCCTCACAACCAAACATCCTCCCTCTGCACACCCCACCGTGCATTCCATTCTGGGAAGAGCGGATTCCATGCTGACCTACAGCTCTGCAGACAAGCTTAAACACTCCTGGCCTATTTTCTTTTGGAAGAGAGTGGGGGCAGCTCTCTCCCAACAGAATCTTTCTTCCCATTGCAAGGGAACAAGTAGAGGCTGGCTCCTCCCTGTGTCCTACCACCTTCACCAAGAGACAAAAGGGCATAACCCACGCTAAAATTTGCAGCAAAGCTACCCAGCACCTAGCAAAATCCCAGGCTTTTTCCATGTTGGACCTGCTTCCATCCCATCCCATCTTCCTGTCATCCTCTGGGAGAGGGGAGCTTTGCTCACAAGACATCCCAGTGCACCCCCAGGACTTGCTGTGTGTTTTGAAGCACTCAACAGCCAGATTCAGAAGAAGAGAATCCATTCTGCTCCAGGATGGCAGTGCTGGACTTGACAGGTATGGGGCTGAACACAGTGATACTCAGCTTCNAAACAGTTCACTGCACTGTCCTTAAGCATATTAAAAAAAAAAAAACACAACAACCTGCAGTAATCCCTCTTTTGCCTCTTTTTTTTTTGTTTTGTTACTGTATGCTCCAGTTGCTGTTGGAAAGCAATTTCTGGTTCAGGCTCTAGGTCCATTTAACAATTCAACTAATAATTGTATTTTATTTCTCAGAGTATTAGCATGTAATGGAGCAGCAGCAGCCTTGGCTCCTGCTGTCTGGGAAGAGAGAGAATTTGTGCCAAGGGCTAAGTGCATTGCCTTGGGTCAGCTGGTCCCTCCAAATCCCAGAGTGCATTATCTTGGGAGTGGGAATTCACCCCATTCTGCTCTCAGCAGGAACTGGAGCTTCCAGTTGCTTTTCAAAAGATAAAGAAGTATCAGTATATTTCCTAGTACCTCTCCCCTTTTGAACTCCTCCCAAGTAACAGAAAGCTGCTTAAATGAGATGTGNCCATGCTGACCTACAGCTCTGCAGACAAGCTTAAACACTCCTGGCCTATTTTCTTTTGGAAGAGAGTGGGGGCAGCTCTCTCCCAACAGAATCTTTCTTCCCATTGCAAGGGAACAAGTAGAGGCTGGCTCCTCCCTGTGTCCTACCACCTTCACCAAGAGACAAAAGGGCATAACCCACGCTAAAATTTGCAGCAAAGCTACCCAGCACCTAGCAAAATCCCAGGCTTTTTCCATGTTGGACCTGCTTCCATCCCATCCCATCTTCCTGTCATCCTCTGGGAGAGGGGAGCTTTGCTCACAAGACATCCCAGTGCACCCCCAGGACTTGCTGTGTGTTTTGAAGCACTCAACAGCCAGATTCAGAAGAAGAGAATCCATTCTGCTCCAGGATGGCAGTGCTGGACTTGACAGGTATGGGGCTGAACACAGTGATACTCAGCTTCTGTGCAAAAGACCACATTAAACTTGAGAGATTTTGCCATCTTCTCATGGACCCCACTCCTTTATAACAAAGGAACTGAAGCACAAGTCTGACTGCACACAAAAAGCCAGTTCCAGAGCCTGGAGTGTAGCCCTGATTTCCAATGCNTGTCTGGGAAGAGAGAGAATTTGTGCCAAGGGCTAAGTGCATTGCCTTGGGTCAGCTGGTCCCTCCAAATCCCAGAGTGCATTATCTTGGGAGTGGGAATTCACCCCATTCTGCTCTCAGCAGGAACTGGAGCTTCCAGTTGCTTTTCAAAAGATAAAGAAGTATCAGTATATTTCCTAGTACCTCTCCCCTTTTGAACTCCTCCCAAGTAACAGAAAGCTGCTTAAATGAGATGCGCACACTCACAGAACAAGTTAATTAATGGTCTCAGCCTAAATTGGTGAAACCAGCATGCCCTGGGCAATGATTTAGCACTTCAACACTCACTGCCAGACTTTAGCCTTCCAAGCGGTCTTTAATCCCCCATATTAACATTTAGCTCCCTGCTGGGGGGCCTCTTCCAAAACTCAGCTCTTTGGGAGCTCGTTCTCAAGACAGAAGCATCCCACGTTCCCACTGAGCTCAGGAGCTGAGTGGGGCTGCAGAGCCAGGAGGGAACCGGCACCGTGTCACCCTGGTTTCAGCCTTCTGAATTGTTTTGGTTTCTGTAATGGAGTTCTCACGCTTTCAAGTATCAACAAATGGTTTGTTTTCATATTTTCATAGAGAAAGAGAGCTGACAGACTGTTGGTCTGACCAGGGTGTTGGAGGGGTGGCAGCTTCACCCTCCAATCCACTGTCATCTTTGGAATTCTATAAAATGTCAAAGATGTAAATAAAACTTCCTTCTTTTCCAGCACGACTCAGTGTACAAGTGCAGTTCTTTCCTGTCTCCTATTCCCACAGCACCGCACTCCGACAGCAAAGGGATGAACATCTGCAACATCTGCCCAGCCCCACAGCAACTGACAGGGGAGCCTGCAAGAGATGGGCTCTTCAACCCCAATAAAACCAGCAAAGAGCCTCATTTTTGAGGCACCAAAGTTCCTACAGAGCCAGGTTCAAAATTAAAATTCCTTCCTGCTGAATGAAGCATGATTCTGCTTCATCCTACCAGCATCTTCTCTTGCTAGATGTGTTTTCTTATACAAAAGAAGAGAGCAAAGAGAGGAGGGCTGGGGAAGTAGAAGACATTTCTAGGAGCTGCACAGTTGTGTTTATCCAGCACGCTCAGGTTCTGGTTTGCAGCAATCACTGTACCCAGGTATCTGCTGCACACACAGGAGTGGACTGGTGACTGCTCTGGAGACCTAACAGGGTCAGTCACAGCCAGGGAGAGCATCCCTCCTGCCTGGGACAATCCTTGGGATTGGTGCCCAGCTCAGACCTCTCTGTCCTTGTCACCTCTGCTCTGGGGAGCCTCTGCTGCAGGCTTTGCAGAGGCTGAGCCCAGGCTGGGCTCTTGAGCAGCAGGCAGAGAGAAAACCCAAGGAACTGGTGGAGACCTCATCCCTGCAAACGTTCAGAAAACACATAGGTGTGCTGCTTAGGGATGTGGTTTAGTGGTGGAGCTGGCAGTGCTGGGTTAGTGGTGGGACTCAATGGTCCCAGAGGGCTTTTCCAACCTCAGTGATTCTGAGATCAGACACGGGGAGCAGGGGGAGGACTGGAGCACAGCCAGGTCCCGCTCAGCCCATGATGGGGTGAGCACCTTCCCCTCTTGCACAAGACTCGTCTGATCCCTGAAGATGCACAAACAGAAGGGGAAGAAGAAAACCAGGGCCCTCCCCACTCACCCACCCCCAGTCCCTCTCCAGGAAGAGCAGAGCAGGCACCACCCCTGTTCTTGCCCAGCTACAGCACAACCCATCCTTGCTGGGACACAGCCAGGGAAAGCCCTGGGCCAGGCAGGGGACATGGGGACAGCAAAGCCCAAGGGATGCAGCAGAGCATTTTGGCACCTCTGACCAAAGTCAGCCAGGGAAGCAGTTACCTACAGAAACCTACTCCAGCACTCCCCAGTTCTTATCCAATTATGACATAATTCTTTCCTTCCCCTAAAGGATTAAAGCAACAAAGAGGGTGCACAAAGGGAGAAGTGGGAGGACTGCAGCAGCATGAGGGAGATGAGAAACCAGGGGCTCCTGCCTTTGATGTTTGGATGATCACATCATGGCAATTACTGTGTCAAGGGCTCTGCAGTGTCACTGGTAAATAAATNCGCACTCCGACAGCAAAGGGATGAACATCTGTAACATCTGCCCAGCCCCAGAGCAACTGACAGGAGAGCCTGCAAGAGATGGGCTCTTCAACCCCAATAAAACCAGCAAAGAGCCTCATTTTTGAGGCACCAAAGTTCCTACAGAGCCAGGTTCAAAATTAAAATTCCTTCCTGCTGAATGAAGCATGATTCTGCTTCATCCTACCAGCATCTTCTCTTGCTAGATGTGTTTTCTTATACAAAAGAAGAGAGCAAAGAGAGGAGGGCTGGGGAAGTAGAAGACATTTCTAGGAGCTGCACAGTTGTGTTTATCCAGCACGCTCAGGTTCTGGTTTGCAGCAATTACTGTACCCAGGTATCTGCTGCACACACTGGAGTGGACTGGTGACTGCTCTGGAGACCTAACAGGGTCAGTCACAGCCAGGGAGAGCATCATTCCTGCCTGGGACAATCCTTGAGACTGGTGCCCAGCTCAGACCTCTCTGTCCTTGTCACCTCTGCTTTGTGGGGCCTCTGCTGCAGGCTTTGCAGAGGCTGAGCCCAGGCTGGGCTCTTGAGCAGCAGGCAGAGAGAAAACCCAAGGAACTGGTGGAGACCTCATCCCTGCAAACGTTCAGAAAACACATAGGTGTGCTGCTTAGGGATGTGGTTTAGTGGTGGAGCTGGCAGTGCTGGGTTAGTGGTGGGACTCAATGGTCCCAGAGGGCTTTTCCAACCTCAGTGATTCTGAGATCAGACACGGGGAGCAGGGGGAGGACTGGAGCACAGCCAGGTCCCGCTCAGCCCATGAGGGGGTGAGCACCTTCCCCTCTTGCACAAGACTCGTCTGATCCCTGAAGATGCACAAACAGAAGGGGAAGAAGAAAACCAGGGCCCTCCCCACTCACCCACCCCCAGTCCCTCTCCAGGAAGAGCAGAGCAGGCACCACCCCTGTTCTTGCCCAGCTACAGCACAACCCATCCTTGCTGGGACACAGCCAGGGAAAGCCCTGGGCCAGGCAGGGGACATGGGGACAGCAAAGCCCAAGGGATGCAGCAGAGCATTTTGGCACCTCTGACCAAAGCAGTTAGGTATAGAAACCTACTTCAGCACTCCCCAGTTCTTATCCAATTATGACATAATTCTTTCCTTCCCCTAAAGGATTAAAGCAACAAAGAGGGTGCACAAAGGGAGAAGTGGGAGGACTGCAGCAGCATGAGGGAGATGAGAAACCAGGGGCTCCTGCCTTTGATGTTTGGATGATCACATCATGGCAATTACTGTGTCAAGGGCTCTGCAGTGTCACTGGTAAATAAATCATCCAAGGAAATTAACTGTGCAGGGAGCTTGCACCACTAGTCACAGCAGGTAAAAATGAGAATAGAGAAGTCAAAGCATTTCAAACAGAGGAAAAACTCCAAAATGCTAGGAAAACAAAGTAGCATTTCAAATTATTTCTATAACAAATAACAAATCTGTGTAGGTGCCTGTACAGGGAAGATAGAGACTTCAGATTAATCTACTGTTCTTTGGGAAATTAAGGCATTATTTAATCATGTGTAGTCCTACTGCAGACAGAGAGAAGGATAAAGAACTCATTTGTCTTGTACAAGAAAGAATCTGGCACTTGATACCTGTCCTGATAACGCATTAAAAACTATGCAATACACTAATTATTCTCCTTCATCACAAAAACCACTTAAGTTCTCTCTTCCCCTCCCCTGCTGTCACAAGGAGGTGATCTGTGCCACATCACAGTAACACAGAATTTCACACCTCACTCTATTTCAAGAATGACCCAAAGTAAAATTGCACCCCAAGCACTTGATGATGATCAGTTGATCTGAGCTCCCTGCTATGGCTGATGCTCATTTCCCAGATGAGCAAACAGATCCATACAGAGATGTCTGCTCAAGATCATTGGTGCCAGGAGTAGCCAGAGCTCCCACCCACCCTGCTCAGCCCTAACTCCTGACAGAAAACACCCCAAACCCCAGCGAGCAAATGGAGCATTGCAAACACCACTGGCAGCACCTGAGAACAGATGGGATGGAGCAGGGGGTAAAGCCTGACTGACATCCGGCCATCCCCTTTCCTCGCTGTGTCCTCTGCTCTCATTCAGTCTCTCCAGGCTCAGCCAAGTTCAATTTCTTCTCAGCTGTTTGCCCTAAGCTCCCTCATCCTTCCCTCCACGCTCTCCCAGCCCAGAGGTGCAGCTCCAGAAATGCTTCTTAAATGCCTGCTTTGCAATTCAGAACATCCCTGAACTGTTCCACCAGCTCAGTATTTGCCTGTAATCCTCTTTGGATCTGAAGTGTTTATACAGTATTACTTGCAAGATTTAACTCAAAGATAATTAATTCAGTTCTCTGATTTTTGGCTTCATTTTGATTTTAGGGCAGCAAAAGAAAACCTTTGCTTGAATCAAAGCACTTGGAAATCTGACAAACTGATTTACAGCCCTGAAGAGAACTTTTTTTTAATACAAACTGGTTCCACTTTAACCCACCCCCATTTTTGTTTAAACCCACCTACCGATGGTGGGAGCACAAATTCTATAATCACATGCTTAATTGCTGTATCATGTTTATTTTAATCAGAACCCATCCCATTCCAGTTGTGAGTATTTAAAGCCCAGAGCTGGAGTGGGAGAGCAAATTAAAAGGAGAAAAGCAGTGCAAGCGATGGCACCCACCAACACGAGCAAGCACAGCACGTGTCACTGCTCTGCAGCCCACCCAGGGCAGGGGATGCAGAGGAGAAGAGGGAATGGCTTCAGATTTACAAAGGGCAGGGCTGGATGGGATATTGGGAAAAAGTGCTTTATTGGGAGGGTGGTGAGGCCCTGGCACAGGTTGTCCAGAGAAGTTGTGGCTGCCCCATCCCTGGAAGTGTCCAAGCCCGGGCTGGATCAGGCTTGGAGCAGCCTGGGATAGTGGAAGGTGTCCCTGCCCATTGGAACCAGATGATTTTTAATGTCCCTTCCAACCCAAACCATTCCATAACCACAAACCTAGTATTTATTGGCTGAGGCTGTTCACAACACACAATAGAAACAGTTGCTTTTCATTTGAATTTTCTAATTGAGCTCGTGATCATTCAAGCCGTGCTTTGCTGTCTCCAGCAGCATCAGTAGAAGTGCTCTAAGTGTGAAAGCAGTCTTTAGCTACGGCCAGGTTGGAGCACCTATCGCTGCAGCCCCAACCTTCTCCACTCCCCTGCTACCCTTTCACATGAAACCTGACATTTAAGTGACATCTCAAGAGTCTCAAACTGCCCCTCAGCAAGAGCTACCAGCTAACACCACACCTTTCCTGCAAGAACTGTTTAAAATTGCTGCACTTCCAAGCACCTCCAATTTCTCAGACTGACGCTGCACCGGAGTTGTGAGTCTTCCCACCCACACGACCCTGTGTAACAGAATGCTCCTAAAAAGTAATTTATCCTCAGAAGAGAGTCAGGAGAACCTTGCCTGACAGAAGCCTTATTGCTTTCAAACTCAACACGAGTTACATTTTCACAGCTGAAAGAAAACACGATTCCATCTCAGTAATTTATCACAGATTGCTTTACAAGCAATCGGTGAATCCTCACAGACCAAACCACAACGAAACAATGATCCATTCAAGTCTAAAAGAGTAAAACGTACCTGACACAGGCAGAGGGAGGGTGTTTCAGATTACTGCTGTCCCACTGGAAGCAGTGGGTGAGATGCTGCTCGTGGATTTCTCCCGTCCTTAGCCGGGGATGTGACACAAACCGAGCCCCTCACAAGCTCTGCAGGGTGACCACACCACACTGAAGCTGTGTCACACCAACTGTAGAGCAGCTCAGCTTGAGGACCAGCACAGCAGACAGAGCATCCCAGCTGGAAAACACATTAAAAGCTCCAAAACCCTGCAAATGGCCTTGATCAGTTTTCCCCAACGGGGACTGCTTTTGCAGCACAAAAATGGATTCATTATTTATGGCAGAAAAGAAGGTGGCTGACTGCAGCTGAGGATGCCACTTTGGATTTAGTAATGTCCTGATATGGCACATTATATAAACAACACCTACACACATGAGGCTCCTCTCACCACAGTAAGACGTTTCTCCTGTTTTTTGTAAGGAACAAAAGCTTCTCCCTCTTAATTTCAATGAAATCAGGGTCTGGATTCCCAACTGTCTGTAAGTTTGATAGGTGACATTAAACTCTGGTTCTCTCCATCTGAAGTTCTCCAAGCTCTGTGGCCCACATTCCCCTGTCTGGCCANAGAACCAAGAGAAGAGCTCGCTCCCTGTATTGCTTTCATGCATCACTGTCAGCAGTCGCATGGTGAGACAAAGTCCTTTCAAAAAAGAAAAAAAATCCAAATGTCTATTTTGGGAAATTCTCATCCATCACATAGCATTAGAGACACTCAAGGGACTCCAGCTTTATGTGATTTAACATGGAGATTTATACCCCACCCCACCTCCTTATTTTACTGTCTTTGGTGGCACTATACTTTGAGATTCAGTAGCTCCAAGTGGGGCGTCTATTTAAAACCTTCTTTACTGCAGGAAATTTTGTTACATGACCCTTTTTGAAAAATACGTTTTTGGGAAAAAAGTATCAGATGAATTGCTGACTTTTGAGACATGCAGATGCAATGAAAAGAAAGTACAAATCCTGCTGGTTTGACTCAGAAAAAGGCACCCTCTAAAGTTTAGAAATAGAGAACATCAAATTGTAGAGAGGAAAGAATAGTTTAAAAATTAAAATATCAGAAATCCACATCTACTGGCAAAGGAGCAGGGGAAAAAAGACAGGCTTGACATGTGGCAGCAAAAAGTGGGAAATTCTTCCTTTTAGCTGACATGGGTAGCATTGAAATACACACACACATAATTACTCAGATTTTCCCTTGGGAACCCCAAATTTATGCCTGGTCCGTACAAGAGGACAACACAGCTGTGACAGAGAGCAGACCTGTAATTATGTCTCTGTTGTGCCATCAACAAGCCCAGCATTTACGAACACACATCCCCAGGGACGCGAATCCCTCGCAGACACAGCTGAAATCTCACCCATCTCCTGCCTGCAGCCTCACCTTCTGATGCATTTCATTTGGGGGTTGATTATTAGATGCCCACAAGCACCTATTAAACAGACAGAAGAAACCCTGGCAGAGCAAATCCCAGCCCTGCTGTCAGACAGGTCCAATAAAACTGGAACAATAAACCAGGAACAAAGACCGCGGCAGCGCTCGCTCTCCGCGCTCCCGCCGGGGCACGCACGGATCCAGGAGCAAGGATCCTGGAGGAAATGGCACCTGCTCACCTTGGTGGCACACTGTCACTTTAGTGGCACTTGTTCCTCACTATTTTCTCAACAGGAGCAAAGTATGGGGCTGTTGGGAGGTGCAACATCTACAGCAGTGTCTTTAAAACAAGGGATGCTTAAGGGACGGCCCAGGCAAACCAGTCCTCCAAAGGTCTCTTTGGAGGGGAAAACAAAAGCCCACCCCTTTGCAAATCAGGGGCAGGAAAGAACAACTGCCACAAGGAGCTGGAGAGGAGGTGCAGCAGCAAGAGAATGTCACAAAGTGTCCAAAGCAGGGGATATCCGTTGTCCCCAGGGGCTTGTGTGGGAGCAGGAATGGCCAACACCTGATGCCTGACAAGGTGCTCATCCACCTGGGCCAGGCACTCACCCCCAGGAAAAAGGGACTGTCCTGAAATGTTAAATCCCCAGGGCAGAGAGCCATAGACATCAGAAGACACCATAAAAACAAGAAGTTTATTTTCTACAGCACCATCATATTCCTCATTCCCTGCCACAGTTGCTTACCTGTGCAGGCAAAGGAACCCCATCACCAACAAATCAGAGCAGTAATGAGCCTTCTGTCCCAAAAAGCACATCTAGCCATTCAACAAAACACCCAGCTGCAACATTTCTCTGCTGCTTATATTCCTTATCCTGTCCCAAATGAAGGAAAAGGCTAGGAAATGATTGTTTGGGCATGCCCTGCAATATGCACAGACACTGTTCCTGGGCCAAGGAGATGTCAGCAGAGAGCTGACCTGCTCTTCACATCTGACATGGGCAGAATATGCGCCACAAGCATCCTCAAAAAACAAAACCCTTTTGGGAAAATCAGTGCTTGCTGCTCTTGCCTGCCAGCAGAATGTATCTTACCCGTGTTGGTTCCCACTGCACGGCTATAAACTTTCACATCCTGTAAATACACAGCTAGACATGAAAATATCAACTCATTTTGTGTAATACACAGCTAGACATGAAAATATCAACCCATTTTGTGTATCTTCCCTTTACAGCCAGTGCCAGCAGCATGGTAATTCAAACACTGTGACTTGGGATTCCTTTCTGGCAAGTGCCCACACTAATTTTAAATAAGGCAGCCTTGGCCTGAAATCAGCCTACAGAAGGTGGATTTTCCTTTGTCTCAGCAATGTAGGAAGCAAAACAGTTACAAAAAGAGCCAGAGACCACATCGTGATGAGGATGAAGAGGTTGCACGGGGAGAAGAGAGAAAGATTAATCTGAAAATACCTTGTGACAGTTTCCAAAACAGAGAGCCTGAAACAAGGATGGGAAAGACATGAGAGCAGAGACTGTAGGCAGCAAGTGAAATAAATGGGAAGATTTCCAGAGACTGGATCGCTGCAGAACAGCAGAGCCATTAAGGAAGCTGTATCCCCACAGCTGCACTCGCCATGCCCGGCAGCACCGGGATAATGTGGTCGTAACTCAGAGAAGCATCAGCAAACAGCAGTTTTCCTGCTCCCTGTATAATTTAGCAAAGGCACAGACACTGCTCTGTCATATTTCTCCTCCCTCAAAGCAGCAGCACTGCTTTTTCTGGGGTTATTTTGGTGCTGGTTTGGATTTTCTTTAAGAGAGAGCTCTGGATTAAGCAACCTTTTTATTAAATAGCAGCCCAGGTTCATTGGTTCAGAGCAAGCCTGAAAGCCAGATAGCTCAGTGTCAGATTTCAGGAACAGCTTGAATGAGAACACCTTGGCACACATCCTTGCACAACAGCATCGATGTGCCTGGAAAGCCTTGAGAATTAATACTCCATTTAACACTACTGGGAGTTTAGTGGTCAGTTTTCAGGAATACAGGGACATCAGAAGACAACAGTCTCCCTACCACACAACCACCTGCAAAAGTAGCTAGATTTGTGGGAATTCCTGGAGAGCAGCTGTGCAGTTATTCCTGCTCAAGATGTGCTCCTGCACACCCGTGTGTGCTGTGCACCTTCACCTCGGACACACCAACAACAGGTCTTGGCCTGTTAAGAGAAATTGCTTTTAAAGTGAGGCAGGGAAAGATATTGTTAGAAAGTTCAGGGTTGATCTTGGCTCAGGGCCTACATTTACATCCCCTTTTGGAAGGAGAGGACTGAGATCAGTAGGTCTGCAGCTACAGAGCAGCCCTGGGCAAGTATCTGCCTGTCAGCTCCCCACAGCCATGGGGATTCCTCCTCCTCCTCCATCTCCTCTGCTATTTGCATTCATTTCACGAAGCACCAATTCATCCAAACCTCCTGCTTCGCCACTCTCTGATCTGGGAGCTGCAGCCACCCCATGGCCAGGTAAGAGCTGCCAGCTCCTCAGGAGTGCTGGGATCCCCCAGGAACAGCAAGCCCAGGCTTGCCTGCCAGGTGAGAGCACCCACAGCCACTGGGGTGCCCACCCAACCTCCTGGCAACACCTCTCCTCCGGGATTTGTCACCTTCCAGCTAATTCTCAGCAAGCAGGAGAGCTGCAGGAGGAAGGAGCTCAGGTACAGCAGTGCCTGACAGTGCCCATGTGAGCAGTCCAGGTTTTCATGCAGAGACTGTCAGAACAAGGGGCAGAAATCATTCACACTGCAGAGCTGTGCATGCATCCAATACACAGCCAGCTTTGCATTAGCAGTTTTTCTTCTTTAAATGAATCTTTAAGATACACCTGAGGGGTTCCACCTTTCTGCCCAGCTGTTGGTTTAAACCAGGCCCTCCCTGCTCACAACATGCTTAAACCCAAATAACCTGCACAGCAAAAATGAGGAGGTACCCAAGGCTATTTTCTAGAAGTGGAGCCTCAAACCCTCTCACAGACAGGCAGCTGTTTTCTGGGCAGACATCTCAAACCAGCACCTCCCTGCTCATGCAGAAAAGCTCCCCTTACCTCCTCAGCATGCACCAATTTCATCCTACTTGTGTGCACAGACAGGAACCAAACTGGAAGATAAGAACAGCCTGGCAGGGATATTGCCTGCTTTAGTTATTCAATAGCTCTGTGAGCCAACTAGGGCTTTGTTTGCTAAGCAATGACAGAGTATTCAAATTATGCTGATTAAAACCATTCAGTCAAGACATCATGCCTTTAGAAATACTGTTTGGTTTATGTTACAGCTATTTTTTTTTCTCCCTCCCTGAATTCAGCAGTTCAGATTGTCCCTCCAGCAAGCCAAACACACAGATGATTAAATTCTTGCACCTCCAAAGCATAAAAGCAGGACAATATTTTGCCTTTTCCAGAGCAAGGGCTGAATTAATTGGAGTTTTACCAGGACTCAAAGCCACTTGGATACTTCTGGACACAAGCCAGTTCCTAACCAAGTTGAGAAAAAACTTCTTGGGAAAAACCATCCCAGGACACACAGAACTTTTGAAAATCAACTCGTGAAAGAGCTGGTGCTGCCAGGAGATAGGTATTCAACAACCCAACTTACTCAGATAATTTCTATAGGCTTCACTTGAGATTTTAAATTTTGTATAAAGTTTTCAACACCTTCACAGTGGCAAAGCTGAAAGGGCATTTAACACAAGAATTTCATGGTAGTGAATAGCAGCACAGGGGCGCTAAATCACAGACTTGTTAACCCTCCCAGGCAATTGTACCGAGTTAAAGGCACTTGTTGCCTCTCATTCAAATAACCCATGTGGTTTTATTGTCTGGGAAGAGGAGTACCTTGCTTTGGGACAGCAATTCCTTGGGAAGCAGTGTCTCTGACTGCTTCTGTCCCACAGGTAAAGCCACCCAGATCTGTTCTCAACAAGGCAACACAAGGGATCTCTGCTCTTCCAAACTTGCCCTCCAGCCAGCCCACACTGGTTTCCAGCAAGGTGTTGGATTAGCTGCATAAAATACACTATAAACGCCGTGGTGGAAGTGTGCTGAGGGGACACATTTATCCACAGTCCTGAAGCAGAGACAGGAGAGCAGCCCCTGGACCAGAGCACAGCCCTCACTGAGGGAAAGCCCCATTTGTGTCCCTCCAGCACCAACAAAGGGTCTATCGAGGCTTTTTCTTGGGGAGCAAGGTCAGTTCAGTCCCAAACTAAGTAATTATCGCTGTTCTGTAACAGCTTCCCATTTTCTATCACCCAACAGTTGTTAATAAGGGACGTGCAGCAATCCAGGACACAACTCAGATAAAATATTTGTGGAGTAACTGGCCTGGGACCTGTACAACCCTGACAGGCACATCCTGCCTGCACCAGAGCCTCTGACCAGCTTGGAGGGGAGTCCTGGAGACAGGAGGCAGAAAAGCCAAGCAGGAGCAGGGCAAAGAGCTTCTGGAAATGTTTTGACAACAACAGTTGAGAACCATCACACTATTGTTTTACCTTTAACAAGTTTCTCTGAGTCAGCTCCCTCCCTTCAGCCTGGAGCAATCCTTACAGCTTTTTTTTCCTTAAACACAGCATTCCCTACGGGCTGCGAGCTAATTTATGGCAATTCATTAGGCTGCTCTAACTCCGGCAACAACAACTCATGCTGTAACTTTCTCAAATGGATTCTTCTCAAAAACACTACCCCACCCTGGCAAGAAGTTAATTAAGGATCCTTTTACCTGCTCTCTGAAGATCACAGGGCTGATGCTGTCAGACAGGTTTGCTTTCTGTTATTACCAATTTCGGCAGGAATTCACCTCTCCTAATCCCATTCTGAATATCAGGTACTCACAGAGACATTAAAATGAAATAAAGAGGATTACTGTAACCACCCAGGTAGCAGCCTTAGTTGGGACAGAGCTTGCACAGAGGACAAGACACAACTGAATGTGTCAGGATGAGTTGCTCTCCCTAAAATCTGGAAGACGTGCTGCTGTTCCTCTGAAGCCCCCCTGGCCTTCCAAATATTTGCTTGAGGTTTCCTTGAAATGCACTTTCATAGCGGAATGGCGAGCACGCAAAGCACATTCCTCTGCTAAGTGTCTTCTTCAAAATTTGGGTAAATACCAGCACATTCCTGCCCAGCTCACACAAACAGTCTGGATTCTAATGGCAGGAGCAGAGTCTGAAAGGACAGCTATGGCCTTGCTGCTGGTTTCCATCAAAACCAAGGACACGGCTGATTTTGTGCTCTGCTAATCAATATAATTAAACTCCCTGACTGGACACATTTATCCCAGTAAGTGGTGGCTCTAAACTGTATTATTTAGACAAAAGCAGAGTTGTAACCATGCCAGAAGGTTCCTACAGGTAAAAAAAGTATCCTGCATGAAAAAAAAAAGAGCTATAATTTGTGGTAATGAAGCCATTGCTAATGTTATATTAGTGTCACATTAGTCCTGAGAATTTACTGGACAGTGGTAAATTTGAATGTAATTAAATTTTTCTTCCTGTCTTTCCCCATCCTCCCTTTGGACATGGGTGTCACAGCTGCAGAGAAATTGCTGGCTTGAAATAATTGCCCAGTGAAAAGGCAAACGCAAAACTTTCAAAACCTTTTGTCCTTGAGAAGGGCACAAAGCACCCTCAATAAATCCCTCGGAATCCTTCCTCCCACCAGAGTAAGGTGCTATGCCTCACCCAACATCTTGCTTAGGCACAAAAAAATCCCAGTTTCAAGCAAAAGAAAGTCAGCATAGCCCAGAAGAACTGACACAGTTTCACATGGACACTTACAAATACAGATGGATTTCTTGCAGCTCAAGACAGTCATGAGGAGAGAGATGCTAATGTTTAGGAGCTGCATTAAAACTACAAAAAAGTCCACCCCCTTGGATCCTGTCAGTGTGTCTGGGCCAAGATTAATCTGCTTCAAAGCCTCTGCTCTGCCTTGAACACTCTGCTCGTTTTTCAAGCCAACGTCCTGGGGCCTGGCAGGGATTTTTCTCTACAAATTCCCTTTGCACAGCATCCCTAAAGCTGGCTCCTACCTGCTTCCTCAGCTGCCTGTGCCATCACTCCTCCCCACACCGTGCCAAGGAGTTCTCCTGCCTGCGGGTTTGCCCCCTCCAACATTTGTGATGGGTTTTCTGCACTGCCCTGTGCAAACCCCCTCTTTGTTTGATGATCCTCTGCAGCCCCAGCCCGTGTTATAAAGAACTCCTCGACTCAGAATTGCAACCTTAAACTCACTTACTCTGAGTTACTACACAAGCTGCAAGAACCTGCTCACGTAAGAGCCCACTGAACCAAGGAAGAATTTCAAGCAGATCTTCCAACGCCTCAAAAACACAGGAAAAAGAGATTTTGTTTTGTTTTTAATTTTCCATGGTTTTTCTCCCTACGCACAAATATCTTTCATATTCCATGCAGAATTAACCTATGAATTTAAACTCACACACCTTGGACCATATCTCACATTCCACAATCAGAGATAAGCCTTGCAAACTTGCAGCTTTTCTCAGGATGAGAAAACAGAGTTAAGATGAGCTAATTCCAAAAGGCCTTTCCTTCTTTTTCTGTGGAGTAAATGATGCTAAAGCAACATGATAACCAGCATCAGGACTGACCCTGAGACCTCCAGAACCCACACAAAACCTGCACAGACCCAGTGCTCTCAGGGACTGAATGGGACATGAAAGAAAAGTCTCTCCAGCCTGAGGTGATGGGCATTGCTACTGAAAGCAAATCTTCCACCTGCTTTAGCCCCAGAGGAAGAAAGCAGACTACACACAGATGTTATCATTCATCTACTACAAACTTCCTCATCAGACACACCTCCTCCTCCCAAACCTTTCATTCTTTTCCAGAAGCCTATCAGCTGCTTTGGGCAGAGCAGTACCTGGAGTGTTATCACTCATCTTTCTCTCTACAACAGGAATTTCCACTCCTGGCTGCTCTGGGAGGTGCAGCAGCTCTGAACCCCCTTCCCGGGCTTGGGAGAGGCTCTGTGGTTTGATGGCTGCAGGGCACAGGATTGGGAAGTGCTGGATGGAAGAGGATGTCAGGCAGAGATCCCCCTCCTCTCCATCCAGGGCTCACACACAGTCCTGCAGCACATCCCTGACACCTCCTGAGGCTCAGCACCACCCTCACATGGGACCCAGAGTTTACTCAGACAGGTTTTGCAGAGGAAGGGGACAAGCACAAGTGACAAATCGCCAGGAAAATCCATTTTCACCACAGTATGATCTTGGCACCCTGGTGAAACAGCACTGAGAGCCCTTCAGTACCAAACACAGCACAAGCACACGTGGTTATAAAATACACCCTGTGCCCTGCTGTCCTGTGGGATGTTCAGAGGACACAAATATCCGCTTTCCCCCTTATTCTCTCCAGTTAATTGTGTGAAACAATCTACCTGACTGCTTCTTTCAGCAGGGTGAACAGGCTGCTGCAGGAACACCCCAGCAGCACAGCCAGTGGCACCTCCAGCAGGGGCTGTGTCACAGCCACCAGTGTGTTCTAAACGGGAGCTACCGGAGTTCACACCTTTGCCTCCATCTCCTTCTCCTGATTTCAAGGCTAGTCCTGTGAGAAAGGAACCTGGATGTGAATTTTTGTAAATAGCTTATTGGCCATTTCCTCTTGACTTCTGGTAATTCTGCACAGCTCCATTTGCAGCCTGAGGATACAAACCCGTGTGGGTAAAGGGAAGCTCATACCTAAAATCTGGGGGTGTGAGGGCCAGACTCCCCTGCTCTGCAGCTGGACAGGTGTGGAGGACAACACAGCCAGGTCAGACTGTCATCCCTGACCTTCCTCCTACCCCCCTGCTGTGCATTGAAGGCACTTACCTGCTCCACCACCGAGTAAAGTGTGCCCACTGTTGTTTGAGATTAGCTGTTACAGCACACCTGGCTGGGCCAACACACCTCAGTGTTCATCAGGGACTCCAAGCACCCAAGATTTAAAAGGTGGAATGCAACTCTAGAAATTACTGACACATTAGAAACAAAACAAAACAAAAACAAACAAACAAAAAAACCCAACAAAATTATATGCAACTTCTGGCACCTCAAAGCAGGGATTTGAGCCTGCAACCTTCATCAGGCACATCACTAAAAGACTCATCATATAGGAGTTGTGTTGGTAAACTCTCAGGGGACAAGTCCCAGGCTGCAGCCTCCCACCCTGGGCAGCCACATCTCTCCCTGCAGCTTCCACAGCTCAGAGAACAGAACATCTCCTGAGCTTAGCCTCATGTTTTTGCACAAGGAAGGGCAAGGAATGACACATCTTTGTTTGCTGATAGAAAGAGCCATAAAAGCAAACACCTCTCTTGTCCCCAAGCCTGCAGCAGGACTGCACCCCCTCGGCATAACCATGGCCAGACTGAATCTCAGGTTACCTTTCACTCACCTGGGTGAGAGTTCCTAAGGGTGCAGTGCCAGGCAGTTCATTCCCTGGAGCATTTCCACCCTCCCTGCTCCTCACTGAACATCACTTGCTTTGGTCCCTCCTCTGCCTGCTCTCCCCAGCTCAGCCCCACCCATGGTTCTGCTTCTTCGATTGGGTTTTGTTGGGTTGTTTGTTTTTTTTTCTTTCCACCACATTTTATTTTAGGAGGACAGGACTACAGAGCACCAGCAGCACGCGAAAACAAAACCGAACAAGCACAACTCTGCAGAGGAAGTGCCAGACACACAGTCTGGCACAGCACACTGTGCTCCAACAGCAGAGCTGGAGACAACAACTGCTACAGCAAACTGGGAGTCTGATTCCTGGTGCCACTAAAATCCCACGCAGCTCTGCTGGGGATGAGAGTAAAGATGACACACTCAAATGTATTTGAATAAACATTTGTATCTCAACTGCTGCAAAGGCTCCATTCAAGTATTATGGAGGAGTTTGGAGCAGGGAAAGGGATTTCTCAGACACGAAGAGGTGTAGCTTGCCCCAACAAGCATGTGATGCTCTGACAGGGTGTAACTACTGAAAGACAAGATGTTAATGCACTGCTAACAGAACTTTCTGTCATTAAGCATCAAAGCTACTCACACTGGGTTAAAAAAAAANCGCATCTCCCGAGCTGATCCTCATGTTTTCGCACAAAGGCAAGGAATGACACATCTTTCTTTGCTGATACAAAGAGTTATAAAAGCAAACATCTCTGTTCTCCCCAAGCCTGCAGCAGGACTGCACCCCCTCGGCATAACCATGGCCAGACTGAATCTCAGGTTACCTTTCACTCACCTGGGTGAGAGTTCCTAAGGGTGCAGTGCCAGGCAGTTCATTCCCTGGAGCATTTCCACCCTCCCTGCTCCACACTGAACATCACTTGCTTTGGTCCCTCCTCTGCCTGCCCTCCCCAGCTCAGCCCCACCCATGGTTCTGCTTCTTCGATTGGGTTTTGTTGGGTTGTTTTTTTTTTTTCTTTCCACCACATTTTATTTTAGGAGGACAGGACTACAGAGCACCAGCAGCACGCAAAAACAAAACCGAACAAGCACAACTCTGCAGAGGAAGTGCCAGACACACAGTCTGGCACAGCACACTGTGCTCCAACAGCAGAGCTGGAGACAACAACTGCTACAGCAAACTGGGAGTCTGATTCCTGGTGCCACGAAAATCCCACGCAGCTCTGTTGGGGATGAGAGTAAAGATGACACACTCAAATGTATTTGAATAAACATTTGTATCTCAATGCTGCAAAGCCCAGGCTCCATTCAAGTATTATGGAGGAGTTTGGAGCAGGGAAAGGGATTTCTCAGACACGAAGAGGTGTAGCTTGCCCCAACAAGCATGTGATGCTCTGACAGGGTGTAACTACTGAAAGACAAGATGTTAATGCACTGCTAACAGAACTTTCTGTCATTAAGCATCAAAGCTACTCACACTGGGTTAAAAAAAAAGAGGCTCAGGCTGAGAATGGGGAGGTTAAAATTAGTCTGAACACCAGCTCCCCTGTGTTTAAAGTGGAAAGAACCAAATCAGCAGCCAAGTTAACTCCGGACAGCAAGAAACCTCCAAAGTACTCCAAAACAGGGTTAAAGATGGATTTATACACACACAGCAAAGAGCCTTCTCCTCCCTGCCAAACCCACCACCCACCCACATGGCTTCGACCCACATCCTCCCTTTACTAGGGGTGGACAAGCAAGAAATCTCCATCCCTGAAGACCACTCACAGGGCATCCAGAACCAATAGTCCTGTGTGTGGTACTGAAGCAGGCGTCACTAAAACTGTTAAAGATGAGCAAAAACCCTTTAAAACTTTTAAAGGATTGCACAGGAGAAGAAAGATTTTGTATCATCCCAGCATGCACACACCCCTCCTCTCTTCCCTCCCTTCACCACTGTCAGGCTGAGCTGATGAAGCCCCTGGTTTTCTCTCCTTCCCCAATAATAATCAGCTCATCTAAGGGATAAACTGAGCAAGCCTTGACACTGGTGTGTTTATCAGGTTCCTGCCATTACCCACAGAAACAGCTGGCCAAGCTTCCTAGTGTCTCCTGACTGCCCCAAACTAACACAACATAATTGCATTTCAACCTCCTTTCACCTCCTGTTTCATGGAAAGCCATCATTAGGTGACTCCTCTTTCGTTTGCAGCAGATACTCACGGCCAACCCTCGCAGTGATTTTCTTGTGAGTGCAATGAAGGCAAAAACGCGGAAAAGGAGCTCTGGTGCTGCCAAGAGAGGCAGACTCACACGGTCAGCACTAGGAAATACTGACAGATAAGCACAGAACTCGGTGCCAGATAATGCATCAGCCTCAAGGCTGCCAAGCAGACACCTCCTGGAGCTTCCCACTTCTGCCTCCCATGTATGGAAAATCAGGTGGGGCTGGAGAAGGGTTTAGGAAGGGTTACTTCTCCAAGCTTTCTCTTCCACACAACAGTACAGACCATTAAATCAGAAAAAGATGCAACTGATTTTCAAGGTGTTTGAGACAACAGCAGAGTCAGGAGAAATTCTGTTGCCTTGATTTAAAAAAAAAAAAAATTTTTGGAAACGAGAAGGATGAACCAAGTCCAGGCATTCAGAATCTACATTAGCTACACAATACATCCACATCTCTCCAACCCACTCACAAGGATGCTTACAATCAATGCCAGTTGTATTTTAGCTGCTCAAATGTTAGATTCTATGAGCTGTCTGCTAAGCTTTTTTGACAGTGGAGGAGAAACAAGCGATTTGAAACACTTAGTCTATTTTACCATAAAATTGAGTAATATGGTACCCATTAGAAGGATTCCCACTGCAGCACATCCCTGTACAGTTCCCACGCTTCTCGTTTCTGCTCCATGTGAAGCTGTCCTATGTGGTGCAGTCATGTTACTGAGAGAGTTTATTAAGATTTTGGTCATTTAAAATTTGCTTTTAGCCAGGCCCTGCTGTCAGGCAGCATTCCTGCAAACAAAGACACTTCCTTGGTATTATGCACAAGAGGGAACTCGGTGGAGGGAGTTAAATATGCTTAAATTGCTGAATCTGCAATCCAGAGGGGTTTGCAGTTTGTTTTCTAAACGAGGAACAGAAGTCTAAACTAAGACAGAACAGGGATAAAGTGTGAGAAGAAAGTAAGAAGCACTCCCCATGCACTAGAGACAGCCTGGAGATCCTCCTAAGCTCCAGACACACATTTTTCTATCATTATCACCTTCAGAAACAAACACCACGATAGAGCATGTCAATGTTTAATCTTGAACATGCACACCCCTGCGTTTTTTCCCTCCTTTTGAGATTTAAGACATTTTACCTTTATAAGAGCTGCTTTCTTTCCCTGTTGGACTCAGCCCCTTGCACAACAGCTGCCAGATGTGTACAGCTGCTTTCCATAACATCCAAGCAGGACTGTAAAGACGGATGCAGGACCCCTGTTCCCATAACCTATACATTTAGCACTGCCTCTAGAGGAATTCTGTCACATAAAATCCATCAGTGTGCCGTGATCTCAGCCCAAGGCTGCATTTCAGATGGCAGCTTCCTTCTGTGCCATGCCCAGTCCACAACAATGACTCTGCCTAGCTGCTCTCCTCTCCTTTCCTCCTGTTTTTCTAGACCCTTCTCCAGCTTTCCAACCTGAGTTTTCCTCCTGTTCTAAAGCATCTTCCCACTATATCTATCCTCCTCTACCCTTTCCTTACGTTAAAGCCAAGCTCAGAGTGCAATGAGCATGACCATGCAAAATTATTCCAGAGGTTCTGACTGCTAAGCAACAACCTCTGCTGTGTTCTCAGGGCCAGGGCAGGCTGGCTGCAGTGAAAACACTCCCCAGAAATATCCACTGATTATTTTTATTACTTTCAGGCTTCTTTCTAAACTAGACAAAGTGGCCTCTGTCCCCAGATACTTCTAATGCCTCTCCAAGTGCTTCTAGGACTTGCTGGGAAAGAAAGGAAAGGATGTCCAACTTCTGCTGATCTGTTTAACATACTATTTAAAAATATAGAGTATTCCAGGTGTCTGTTTCCTAATCTTATCCTTCACTTCAAAGAGGGGAAAAATCAGCCAGATCATTTATTCATAAAGCTGGAACATCTGGCAACTGGTATTCGAGTAAAATGCAATTTCATATCTCTAAAAGCACATAAATATAGTATTCCAGTAAGGTACTTCCTCAAAACTCCAGGCCAAATTCTGGTATTAAGATTCCCATTCACTTCAGGAGAGTCAAGATTCTGTCAATTTTGCATCTTTTGTTGCTTGATTTTCCATAAGAATTTTCAGGACTGAAAGCCTTGAAAGCAATCTCTTTCTTGGGAAGTTCTTTGCAGAGAGAAACGTTCTATGAGATCTTTTATTTTGACACCACACAGCAATTATAACCAAGACCATGCAGAAAAATGTGTCGGTGTATGTGCTTTGTTTCTGCTTTCAAGTACACGGGGCTTGTTTTCAATGCAACACAAGGTAAATGGATTTGTTTCTAAACCATCTCTCCCCTACACTGGGATCTGAAAAAAATAAAGGATTAATTGTATGAAGGAGATTTATATACGGGGAGATTAACCAGCCTATGGAACTCTCTTTCAAAGGAACTAAAGATAGCTCAGACATTAGCATGAGAAAAACTGTAGGGCTACATTTCTTACATATATTAAAGGGTCTTACGTGCCCATCTCCCAGCAGGGCCACACAGCAGAGCCTGACCAGGCTGTGGCCACTGGAACTGATCACTGCTGATCAATAACTGCAATAATTGATCTCCTGCCTTCTCCAGGGCCAACAAGCAGCAGCTGAAACGATTCTTTTGGGTCAATAACTCAACCACACAACCTCAACACGTACCTAAAGGGTCTGAAAAAGTTCAGCTTTGAACTTGAGGAGTGCAGCAGCGATCGATCCCGTCCTGGCAGAGGAATGAAGGGCCTGGGTGGTTTGGGCCGTCGTACATTTGAGTTCTGGGGCATCTTGGCAAACACTCTTGGACAACAGTTTTTATAACAGTTTGTTAAACTGACAGATAACCCCAGTAGAACTGTATTTTCTTCTACCCCTTCAGCATCCCCCTTCTGCACTGAAGTTCTGACAACTGCAGAAAATCTGAAGCTCTTGTCAGCTCTACGTACAGCTGACCTACTGGGAGTTTAGGCTCTAAACAAAGAGGCCATCGCATAAAAGTATTTCCTTTCCTGACACTGCCCTGTAAACAGTCTACACAGAAAACAAAGGACCAAAATTACAGTCTGCATGTATGCAATGTGCACTCTGTGTTTTTCAAAAATTACTAGAATTCCAAAGGAATTATGGTTTAAAGGTTTGTTGCGTTGCTTTAAATAGCAAAAGAAAACACAAATCCCTCCTTTCTCTAACCTATATCATTTAAGCACAGAACTGTTAACCATTGCTGAAAGCACTGATGCATTATGACTTGGGGCAAGAGGAAGGCTTAATGCTTTGAAATGGCTGCAACCAAACAATAGCAGCTTTGCCCCTGGGTTTTCAACATTACATTGGAGGCAAACTGCTCAGCCTGTTCAAAAATTAAGATATGCACGCTCCAAACTGGCCAAAGAATTGTTCCTACAACAGTCATACATTGTCACGACTGGTGACATACACAAGATAAGGATGTAAAGATGTCCAGCGACCTATTTCCTGCCCTCTGGCTCTTGACTGAGTCATTCCCAGCAAATAGTTTTAAGTATTGCCCAATCTTGCAGCATATGGCGTGTGCTGGTTTATCTGAAGCCTGATTACAAATGTGAAGGTGCCAAGCCCAAGCCTCCCATCAGTCCTTCTTGTGATGATATGGTGGTCTAAAAACCTTGATCTTTCTTTATCTCCCTTGCAGTGGTGTGTGCTCTGCAGCTGTCCCCGGCTGTTCAAAAACCCTTAAATCAAAATACAGCTGCTTTATGAAAACTGTTGTCTGCAGGCAACTCTTCACAGTCACTCTGCAATCAATTTCCATGTTAAGCAGAAAAGCTGTTTCACTGTGGTGGTCCGGTTTGAAATAAATACAACATGAGTCAAAATATAGTATTAGCCCCTTAGAGAATTTGCTATTTTGTTCTTTATGTTTTGGTATATAATCCAAGAGGAAAAGTCTGAAATGTGATTTAACCACATGGCTCTCACAGCAAACGAGCTCAAGAAGAGCTGTAACTTTTATTGTCGTCATGCAACCAAAACACACAATGTCTTTCCTTCTCCATGACACCCTTGGAAGGGGTGAGCAGAGCTAGCTCCTGTCCTGGTGTGCCACTCCTCTGGGCTGGCTGTGCCACCCAGCTCAGAGCTCAGGCAGAGCCTGGTGCTGCTCCTGAGCTGGACCTGTCCCCTGAAACCAGCACAGACTGGGAAGGGCACTGGGCAACACCAGCCCTGTCCAGGAACCAAGCGAGCAGGAGGGATCTCAGCTCCTCTCACCCATGGAACGGGACTGGCTCCAGCCACTAACTCAAATATATTCCCAACAGGAATGAAAATCTACACAGAAAAGACCAAAAATTGGTGGCCTGAGCATGATCTCATTGTTCAGTCAGGCACTTCCAGTCAGATGAATAAAGTCAACATCCCCTTCAGCTTCATTCCTCTGGATATTAAAGCCAGGCCAGGCTTATGTAAAGTAGTGCCACCCTCATGGGGACACTGCCTGACAAACTCAGGACACAGAAATCATTTAACACAAATTATAGCTCCTCTTCTACTGGTTTTCCCAGGTTGCAACACCGCATGTAAATAAAAGTCTTCTCTGAACCCTGGGGTTGAACAGCTCTGCAGGACACCAGGGCACGCTGCTGTCCAAGGCTCAGTGACCACCAAGTCCATGGTGCTGAGTCCCAAAAGACACAGGGGTGCAGCTGCTAACTCAGAGCTACCTTACTGTGCCCAAAATCACACATCAGCCCACTCTCAGGAGCACAACCAAGGTTTCCTTGGTTTCCAAACAGCCGTGGCTCCCCCCTCCCTTTTT
>VYZR01027201.1:4726-19482 GCA_013400675.1 Oxylabes madagascariensis
AGTAGGATGGAAATGGATGGTGTTAGGGCAGCAGAGTTCACGGAGGATACTTACTTCAGTAAAGACAAAGCACTTGAAAACCTTTTAGGGAATTAGTCCTGACAGTGGCTGAAATTAGCCTGTGGATCTAGGGTCTGGACTTGTGACACAGAGCTAAGCAGTACATACACACATGGCCTTAAAAATTCTGCAACTAGTAGTGCTGTCTACAGTGATGCTGTTAAAACATGACATTTAAAAGGCTAAAGAAAAGCAAACTTTTCTAAAAGAGATAAAACTGAGCTAAAAGGAAATCTGCCTGTGATACACAGAAGTGGCATTTGCTTGTGGCACGTGCTTTAGACTGAAAGTGAAACTACTGTGCTTTACCAGTGAGAATATAGGCTGTATACTTTTCTTTTGTCATATTGCCCTCTTGCATTTCAGTCTGGCTATGCAGTGCCTTTAAGGTGAAAGTTATTTTGGAAGAGGTTACATAAGTAAAATTTAGCAGGACAGGAACAACCCCACCATCAAGGGATCACTCAGTCTCCATGATGGACAGCCATGTAATCATGAGCAATCCCGAGAGCTGTGCCAGAACTCCTCCAGCTCTTGTAGCCTTGCACTGTTATTTGAGGGCACAAGGACTGTTTCCTGCTGAATTCTCCTATGAGTTCTTCATTCATGAAAAGGAATGAAAAGACAAATGTAATCACTGATTCAGTCTTCTTACAGNAATTAATAAAATTTAAAATATGGACTTCTGACTTTCAGGGAAATCCAACTGATTTTGCATCAAAACTTTTTAATAGTATTTTATTTCTTGAAGTACTTTAAATGAGCTTTAAATGGCATTTTCTCTTTCTGCAAATATAACACCACTCTAGAAGCAAAAAAATATTGATAAATTGACATGCATAAAAATGACAACAGAAGTGTTTTTGTAAACAGACCCATTCTGTAATTTGTGATACAAAAGAATGTGAGAACCAACACAGATGAAGACTAAAGGGACAGAGGCTGACTATATCCATCCATCGATACAACACTGAAAAGTCATTTTGAGTGCAGAAGGGAATTTACCAACAGAAGACAAATGATCCCATAAGGCAGAAGAGAATGTTACTGAAAATAAAAGTTAGAGATGACAAAGCACCTGCTATCACCTGATGTAGCAATCAGAGCCAACACATTCCAATTGTCCATCCTAAAAAATGGGCTTTATCACTAAAGAAGGTCTCAATTCATTATTTCTTCATTGATGTTATGTCAAATATGTAGGTCACATCATCAGCCTGCTATCTAAAAGTGAGAAAAAACTAGAGAAGTCGGTTAAGGACACAGAATGAATAAAATTTACAGGGGTGAGGGAATTATTTTTAAAAGTCACAATCAACTAGAAATAAAATTCAGCAAGAACAAAATAGTGAGCAACCATTCCCTCTTTATATTGTTACATTTCTGACTATATAAATTGTCCTAATATTTCAAAGTGACTGGCATGTTTAGGTCTTTTCATCTTAGTGGGCTGGACTTGAGAGACTGATATATAGGCCAAGCCTTTCTACAGTGCCCCGAACTGAGGCTGAGATAGCTGAAGCTGGATATATTCAGAATAAAATAAGAGATGCAGCATTTAACAGAGAAGTGGCTCTCCCTTGGAGAACACCTGCTGAAGGAGATCTTAGCTTCAACTGCTTTTGAGTGGATGGTGGGGGTTTTTGACATATAGACCTTTCCATTCTTACAGCCTTTGATTTTGCTCCACAGGAATCCTTTCTTGTCATTGAACTGGGGAAAGACTAACTGTAGAAGTTTAGCATTATCAAGGCCAGACTAGGACCAGAATTTTCTAATTCCATAAAAGGCAATGCTGGATGGAGTAAGATGAATAGTCCAGTATCTTGTACAGCCCACAAAGCTCTTAGCAGTGGCTTATCTCCGTCCATATGGAAATTTATATCGATTTCACTGGGAAGAGATTTAAGACAACACCATGCCCCAACTCTCATGACACACAAAATATTTGTTGTCTTTCTTAAAACACTGGCTCCTGCACTCGTGATCACAGAGGAATTTCAAATGCAATCAGCACTACGGGCTATGCAGAAAAGCTTGCAAAATCAGTGCACTCAAAGGGAAGGGAAGTCAGCAGAAAAACACATGATTTAGGGAGCTTTTAACCCTCACATATGCTCTCTCCTTGCCATCACCATTCCTCTAAGTTACATAAAATAGTGCAGGTCAATTTGGCTAGTCAGGGAAGGGAGACAGGTGAACAGAGGGACATTTGCATTTGTAACTGGCACCTGGACTCCATCTGCAATACAAAGAAACCTGCAGCCAAATGAAACAGCAGGGAAAAAGGAGCAGGATTTACAGTGGTTTATTTGGAGGAGTAAAAAAAAAGTGTACTCTAGTTTCCACCCAGACTTGAAAAAGGTACATTGGGCTCAGAGATTGAGTCGAGGCTCCCAGTGGTAGGCAGAGCAATTCACTCAAAGATACTCTTAGCAAAGATAACAGGGAGGGAGCCAACACTATTAAACAAAAGCAGTGAGTGCAGACAACAAACAAGAACACGCCACAAGGTTGCATCCATTCTTTGGAAATAGGATACTAGGACAGTGATTTGCAGCTCTGACAGATGCACAGTACAGCATTTGGCTCTGAGATTGTATCTGTGGTCATTGGAAGAAACAATTTGATTGCATCTGGGGGAATTGGGATTTTTAAAAAGGGAATTAATCTTCAAAGCATTCAATGACCTTTGCTAACTTCTGAAAAAGAAAAGAACTCATATGGATTTTTATATTCAATGTGCATTAGTTGCTCATTCTCTCTGAGGTGATTTGCTTTAATTTTTTTCAGTTTTATTTGCATAAAACACCGTCTGCATGAAAAGACAAGCCAGCAAGCTTTGTATATGTTTATACAGGATTTTGCCGTAATATTTTTAGTAGATTTGATGGGGTTTTTTTCAATATTCGCAATCTCCCATCATTTCTGTTCCAGAGAAACAATTTATTTTCAAACATAGCTGTACAGAGTCCTCTTGGACACGACCTGTTTCCCAGCCTTCCACTGCTGTTAAAGCCAAATCACATTTATATTTAACAGCTTAATTTTCCAAATTGGTTTTATCGGTGACCCTGTTGGCCCATGAAGGCAGCGCCGGGGGGAGCTGCGACCTGAGCTGTGTGCCCGGCTGCAATGCTGACCTGCTGGCTGACACAACAGGGCATCCCTCTGCCTTTTTCTCCTTCAAGTAATTCCCTCAGAACAGGAACTACCTTTTGCTGAAGGGCACACAATGGAACAGTTTTGTGCCTGACACAGCAACAAGATGGCCTACAGTGGAGGAAGCTCAAGGCAGAGGTGAGCCAACAAGTCCACAAGAGAAAGGCACAAACTACCTGCAAAGGATAGACTACAACAGGCATCTTGTCTCTTACACGGCTTGCATGACTCTCTCAGCCTGACTATTCTCTCAGCTTTTCTTCTCATACAAGGAACTGTAGCTCATTTTCTGCTCCTTGGCTATCTGATAATCCAGGTTATTTTGCCTTATTACCCTAAGAAGAGTCACTAACTGCACTTTCTTTCCAGTCCTGCAGCTTCCCATCCTAGCCTAGCTCCAGATATGTTAAGAATATCTCAGGTTTATGAATAGTTTTTTGAGGGTTTTTTATTTAAACCAGAAAAGAATAAAGAATTATGAGAGATAAAAAAGAAAAAATCCAAGTTGTGAAAGGGGACATTTTTAAAACCTTATCCCATGACAAACAGGTTGAAGTCTTTTTCTCTCATTATAACGAAGAAAGCTCACATCTTCCTTGAAGAGGTTCAGGATTAAAATACAAATAACTTTTGAGATGGAACTCAAGCAGTAAAGTGTAAAACAGTAGGGCAAATGCTCCTTTGAAAAGCAGCAATGGCAGTAGAACAGTATCTGTGGTCCTGTGTAGAGATATGGAGAGATGGACCCATTGATGAACCAGTTCAGTGGCACAGAGAAACCACTCCAGTCACACCAATAAGCATGAGCCTACGCTCAAAAGAGATATACCCCAACACAGCAATTTAGAGAATTGCTAATGAGGTCTCAATTTCCAGGTTATGCTTGGATGTCAGTCTTGAATTGACAAAAGCACCGCCATGGAAGTGAAATATTTTAATTTCATGTGTGCCAGAATCCTGTCAGTTTTCAGACATCTCTATTTCTCCTCTCACAAACCCTCTTAAAATTTGTCCCCTGGGAATATTGCTCAACTGCATAGTGCCAACCAGGAACTGGGAAGAACAAACTGACTGAAAAACATGCAGACCTTCAAAGGCAGAAGAAAATTATTCTTGCTGGAAAGGAGATTGTGGCACTAAAAAAAATAATGCGGCTTATCTGTACAGAAGTCAGTCTGCCAATCTTTTCTCACCCTGATCAGTGGCTAATTGCAGAAATGCTGATGATCTCTGTGGCAGTGAGTGCTCTAAGATCAATAGTTGCCTCAGACTGTCAAGCCAGTCATTCCATTGCAGACTATGGAATTACTCCTGCCCTTTTTCTCCTTTGCAGCTGTAGTTTCAGAGCTGCTAGCAACCCTTTGGGGTGAGATAGGAGCAAAGGCGTCTGGTGGCAGGATGAGAATAAAACGTGTGTAAGAAAAAGGCCAGAGGCAAATTATAGGGACTTTGCCCGTACACATGCACAGGCAACATGACCCTTGTTCTCAACAAGATAGCTGTAAGCCCTAAACATCTGGTATATATAGGGCATAGGGAAGGACAGATAGGGGAAACAGGGAGAGGGGCATTCAGGGAGTGTTTGACAGAAGTCAGGATGGACAGACATGCCAGATGAGCTGATGGGACGGCTACAGTAGGACAGACTGCAACAGCATGAATATGCCATGTGATATATCACATATGACACGTAACATATGAAGGGCTGTCTGAAGGAGGAATCTGTGAGCTGGGACTGTTTTTATGGTTTTCACATTAAAGGGGATTGGGCAAAACCAGAAGGGTTCACTTCGCTTTGAATGAAATAACCTACCCAACATACTGTACAATTAGAAAGAGTTTTAAAGCTGCAAATGCAGCTGGAATTTTTAATGTAAAGAAGTATAACAAAGAGCAATTCTTTTTGGTGATTTTTCCCCCCCAGAAATAGAAGCAAAAAGCAAAGGAAATTAATACAGAAAACTTCTGCTCTGTTTAAAAGAAAACTGGACATTTTGACATATTTTTTTTCAAAGGCATTCAAAAATTTTTTTATTCACCACAGAGGCATTCCAAAGCTGACCTGTTTGTCCTTCAGACTGTCCCATCTGCTGCTTTAATAGCTTTTTAATATATTCTCTACATAATCAATATTTACATTTCAGTAGCAACTAGCAGCTTCAACAGACACCACAGGCCCCATAGTGTTAAAGTGAAAGGGAGCTGTTCCTCTCTAGTCAGATAAGAAAGACAGATTGAGGAAAGGGAAATACAAACAGGTAATAGAAATTATTTACACAAGGTGATTCGTCAGATCAGACACAAACCTAGGATTAAAGCTGAAGTCCCTAGCTCTGATGGGGAGCTTTCAGGACTCTAAACACAGCTATCCAAGACCAAAGCTTTCCCCAAGGTCAAAGCTTCCTCCAAGTCCACTGAGTTCTTGTTTTTTTCTGAGCCCAGGCTCAAACTCTTTATTCGGAATGGAAACGTGGGTACAGTTCAGGTTTAAGTCACTATGCAGTTTTAGGCAGGTCACTAAACTTATTCCTGTCTTTGCCTTCATGGTTAGAAACTACACACACACAAAAAGATTACAGGAATGTTGGGAGTCCTTAATCCATTGTCAGCCTCCATGAGTGGGAAATACGTGAGATTGGTGGACTGGTATGGACAGAATTGTAATGAACTTCAGACATTCACAGTACCAACAGCTTCTTTGAGAGTCAAGAAAACAAAACCAGCTGCTTTTAGGATCTAATTCATCTGAACAATTAAGGCAACTAACTTGAGGTGAGATCATCTGAGAATAAACAGCAGGATTGATTAGAAAAGTATTTGCTGGAATGAGGTATGGGTATGTACATGGGTATGTGACCTCACCTCAAAAACATTTTTTATGATGGATTTCCTTATGTGGATAATGTACACTACAAGGCATCCTTAGACATCTGGTGGTCTCTGCCCTTGATGGGGTCGTGTAAAGAGGTGCTGAGCTTTCCACCTCTGTTCCATGTTCGCTGCTACTGTAATAAAGCAATTGAAGCCCTCTTCAGGTGTGGGAAAGCCAAAGGAAAGCACTTGNGGTGGACTGGTATGGACAGAATTGTAACAAACTTCAGACATTCACAGTACCAACAGCTGCAGAAGGACTAAGGTCCGTCTTCTTTGAGAGTCAAGAAAACAAAAACAGCTGCTTTTAGGATCTAATTCATCTGAACAATTAAGGCAACTAACTTGAGGTGAGATCATCTGAGAATAAACAGCAGGATTGATTAGAAAAGTATTTGCTGGAATGAGGTATGGGTATGTACATGGGTATGTGACCTCACCTCAAAAACATTTTTTATGATGGATTTCCTTATGTAGATAATGTACACTACAAGGCATCCTTAGACCTCTGGTGGTCTCTGCCCTTGATGGGGTCGTGTAAAGAGGTGCTGAGCTTTCCACCTCTGTTCCATGTTCGCTGCTACTGTAATAAAGCAATTGAAGCCCTCTTCAGGTGTGGGAAAGCCAAAGGAAAGCACTTGCGCACTTTTTGCCAGGTGGGAGATGGTTGAGGTCCAAGCCCAGTTGATTGATAGATTGAAGAGAGCCTGGATGCTTGATAGAAACATCGAACCAACATTACTTCTGTCAAGATGAGTTATTAGTTGGTTCAATGGCAACAAAAACTTAAAGACATCATGAATTGATACCTTGGTAATTGTTACATTAATTACTGTCTGTCATCATCTTCTAAAGTCCTTTCTGGAGTTCATATTTTATGAAAGTTATCTAGCTGTCTTGCTAGAAGGCTGTAGGCAATATTCTCCATTAATAATGTCACAAATGAGGGAGCAACCCTCCCTTGGAATAAAAGCACTCTTATAGTTTCAGAGAACTTTGTTTTCCATGGGATTTTTTTAAGTTTCACAACATGGTGACCTAAAAGATGGGGTAGGAGATAAACTATCAGGGTCTGATATCTGTAGGTGAAGAAGAAAGAGCCAGTGTGCCTTTGTGAATAAAGCAGAGGGCAAAGACTCCCAGGGAATATATGTTACAAGAAAGGGTCAGAGGGCAGGTTGGACTCTGGCCCAGAGGATCTTCTCCACTGCAACACCCCACCATGGCACTGAAAGAGAAGTGCAGACCAGCACTCAATATCATTATGTCCTAGTCAAGGTCAGATTACTATGAGAGTTTTGATTAATGCATAAAACGCAATCAAATTAGCTGAGTCGGCACCTGGCTCTGATGTTCGTTAAAGAAGCTGCCATGCTCATTAGATGGAAGCAAGCCACCTAAAAGGTCAAAGCTAATTCTGAAATCCCTGCTAAGACTCAGGGTGGCAGAGCAGGGTGAACCTGGCATGACAAAAAAAGAGACAGATGCCTCAGTACTCGAGCACTTCTGCTGGACTCTGTCACCACAGTCTTCAATATGCAGTGCTTGTCAGTGGTATTTATCTCACTGCCAGGTGGAGACCTCAGCATCACTGATTTGCTCAAGGATACTTAGGCTATGACTGAGCTCAGAGCAAAACCTAGCTAACAAAATATAATTTGAGAAAATATAATTTCAAATGCTTGCAAAAGTAAAAAATCCTCATATTCTGGTTGTCCTTCACTATAAAAGTAAAAACAAGCAGGATATCAGCAGAGTTCCTTTGTTTCTAGCTTGACTATACATTACACTTAGGTATAGCCATAATTATGGACAGAGCAGATTAAGAAATTAGTCAAAACTGCTAAACTCACACAGACATGTGGGAAATCATATTTTACAGGATTTCCATTAAGCATTGATCATCAGACACCAGGCTTGGAATAATAAACTCTAAGGAACAAACTGATATTGTAAGGTTTTTACTGGAACAAAGGCAAGAAAATTGCTAAATTAATGCTGACCTTTGTAAAATAATAAAGCCACAAAACCATAGAACAAAGATTATAGCAATAATGTTTAATGACCACTGAGAACACTTTGCCCTGTTATATTCAAGAGTAAGACGTACTATGACAGTATGGATCAAGAGATTTGCCAGCCAGGCTCTCCATATGGACCTGTTACCTGTGTCTGAAAGTGCTGGAGAATGTTGGGTTTTTAGCAAGCATCTGTCCTATTCTGATGCCAGTGTCACCACTTTTGAGTATTTTACTCAAAAGGGGCCAGGCACTCCAATCTTTTTTTAAAAGTCTAAGCATCATGTGAGAAAAAAAATTGGATGTGTATCCTAAAAAAAAAAAGGAATAACCCAGGCAGTGGAGAGACACATGTGCAGGAATTCCTTACTTTAACCATGTTTATCTGGTCTATCTGGTGACAGTTTATTCTGTGAAAATGAAGTTATGTCAGTTCTGAGTTTATAGAGCCAAATTATACTGTTTAAGAGACACAGATTGAAACAAGAAGTCATTTTGAAGCAGTACAATGAAATACACCAGTCTAAAAAACTAGAGTCAGTATATTCTGAAATCACCTATATTTCAAAACGAAGTTTTTAAATGCCATTGAAATGCTTCCCTTTTCCTTTCAGCTTACTGTCAGTCCCCAGTGGAAAACAATATGCACTCACATAAACTTCTCTAGCCCTGATATGAAGTTGGGTTAAAACATTCCCACAAGCTCACTGCAAAGGCAGGAATGTGCTGCAGTCCACAGGTTTAAGCCCTAAAAGAAATTTGGCTGTGACAAAATTAACACAAAGCTGAAAACTTCTCTGTCCTTTATAAAATCATTGAGCTCAGACTTTCCTCACTGTATCTATTTTAACAAAACATTAAACAAAGAAATATAGGTTATTAAATAGAAAACTGTCCCTGCTCATTTCTCCGTTTGCAGTGGCTGAGGATGATGGGTTTAATATTACAGCTTCCAGTTTTCATACACATTTGTATTGCACCTCCACATGAACATTGCAGGGGGAAGGGGCCTCATTTTGCTATTAAAATGCTAATAATCTGGAAGTCTTTTTCTGATTCATCCAGTCCTCCCAAGATTGCTTTGCTTAAATTGGAAACATAGCCAAGTAATGTCACCAGCTGAGCCATTCACAAAAAAAATAGCTCTGTGACTCTAGAAGCCTGTCGCTTTACATGGTGACAAGTCACATATCCCTTTTTGCAAAGCAGCTTTTTGTGCATGAATGTGCGTGACTGCATGCATATATATACATTTCATATAAATACATACATATGTATATATATTTCAGAAAAGAGACAGTATCAGGAGGAATACGATTATAGTTTTGTGGGCAAAAATCAGAGTTCTTCCTACCCTTTGTTCACCATAGCAACTCTCTCTCTCTCTTTCTCTCTCTCTCTCTCTCACTCACACACACACACACACATATGGGCAGAGAGAGAGGAAAAAGAAAAGCTCCTAGAGAATTTTCAACCAGGCCTTCTCCAACAACAAAAGCAAAGCTTTTGTCTTTTAGATAAAGGGCATAAAATACTCTAGCAGTTATTGCATAGGCACGCATGAACTTGTCAAAGCAAGTACACATTTTATTTCCCTGCTTAGTAATTTAGCACAGCCTATTAGGAGATGCCTGGCTACTTCAAACACAAACATTTCTGTGTCTTATAATAGTTGTCCTACTAACAGCTTCCTGCTTCCTAACTTCCAAGGACAGTGACAGCTTCCTACTTACTTAGCACAGCACTACATGTGCATTCATACACATACAGAGAGACATGTTACTTAACCAATTCATACTTCAGTTTTCCAGCAACACTAAAACTGAGGCAGAGGGTAACAGGAAAGGTTATCATGTTTTACTAACCATGACAGGAGTTCTGGCAGTACGTAAACAGCTCACATGGTAGCATCAGGATCACACTTTGCAAGATACTGTACAAACACATATAGGACATACGTTAGTGAATCATACATTTCCAGTCCTTCTGAAGACCCCAGAGCCTGAGGATATGAGCAATTCCCACCAAGGTCACATGAAAAAAATCTGCTGGCATCATCAAGCCCAAATTAAGCAAAAAACGTCTGCGGTTTACTAACAGGTCACTGCAACACAGGGAGGTTAAAGGACCCGCTCCCAGACACGCAAAAAGTTGCTTTCAGAGAAGCTTGAACATAAATCTCCCAAGTCCCCCTTGACGTCTTAAATGTGACCTATTTGCCCTCAGACAGGAACATACATTGCTCTGTCTGCTACTTTTCTTTGTGTGCCTTTTTTCCTTTTTCTAGAGAGAGCACCTCCATTCCCTGAAATATGCTACTAGTATTATGGAAAAAAATAGTGTAACATTCACCCTCAATCAAAGCCTGATGTCATAGACCTTCTTTCACAATAGCTACACCTGTAGTATTTTGATTACCTGCAGACAGCTGTAGCTAGGCTATGACTAAAGTCATAACAATACTTCTGTAGAAGGGATCTGATTTGCCATAGTTTTTCCCGAGCTTTAAACTGAGGCTCCACTGACTATTGGATAACAACTGAGTGTGCCAGTCATCAAATAAAGTCATTAAGAAAAGCCACATCTAAACGGCCTTATTGGGAAAAAAAAAAAAAAAAAAAAAAAAAAAAAAAAAAAAAAAAAAAAAAAAGAGTGTAATTTGCTTTCCCCTTTATGTCACCTCCTTCCAGCCTATTTTCAGTGTGTGTGCCTGGTGGCCCAAAGAGACTTCAATGATGGGGATGGAGAGAAAGTGAGGTGACACTGAGCACATCTGATCACTTTAAAAAAACCATCTTTTTCTACAACCAGGGAGGCTGAGGTTGTGGGAGAGACGTAGATCCCTACTTAATAAGCCCCTTGTCACCACAAGAGCACTGGCAGCTCACTGCTGTGCAGCAGGTTACAAGAGGGCTTTGTAGAGCCAGTACTGCTGAAGTACTTGCCTATTTTATGTCACCTACTGTGGGCATCTTTGAGCTGCTGATCCACCTGTTATTTCTCCCTCACACACTAAGCATGCCAGCTCGCCCAGCAAGGCGAGTCACTCTTACCTACTGGAGAATATTGCCTTCCTGTTGCTGTCCGAGCACTCAGTAGAGCCTGCATTTGCAGAAGAATGATTGATGACAATAGAAACACATTTTCTTTAGGTTTCAAGGTCACGAGACAAGTCTAGCTGGCATGCAAATAGCTGAAGCCAAAGGACCATTTCTGTTTTGATGCACACACACTAAGTGCTGGTCTCTGCAGCTGCAGGTCTGTGACCATGAGTTCCCATGTGCATGCAGTGGGATCTACCAAACTGCATTCCCCCATTGGGCTGCAGATAGACCCTCAGAGAGAAAATCAGCTGATGTTCCTCTCCACTAGCCGCACACTGTATTTTTAGTTTTCTCTCTGTCTAGGTTTGAAAGACAGGTATCTGCTAGGGAGGGACAGGGCCTCCCTAGGGATGGAGAATTTAAATCCCCTCCCTCCAAATTATTATAATTTAGAAAATTAAAGGGGCTTTCAGGCAGAGGTATGGGGATAGGAATAACAGTTCTTTACTAGTATGTATGACAAGGCAAACAAACAACAACAACTACAGCTAATAAATGAAAGAACCAGGAACCTCAAGGGGCTTTGTTTCACAAAGCCTGGGGCAGTCTGATCACTTGGGACTCCGAGGGCACCAAGCTGGAATGGTGGGAAATCCCGGGCTGGTGGATGGGATGTATCAGAAGCTCTATCAGTGGTAGCTGGAATGGCAGGGATGTCCCGGCAGGGCAGGGCAGTGCGGTGCAGGGATACAGCATAGCAAAAAGCCCCAAAGCAGTGCCAAAGAAACGGCAGTGGTGGGACAGGGCCGGCCCAGCAGGGCAGGAGGAGGCGAGCTCAGAATTCCTGGGCACACGAGCAGATGATGGTAGATTTTCTCAGGACTTGATCTAGTGGGACAGTGAACTCCTCCCATGGCAAACAGCAGCAGCCTGACCGTCCTCTCTCCAATGCCAAGAGCAAGAGAGCAAGGCTGCCTCCAGCCCCATCCTTTACCTGCCCCCAACCCTCGCAATATCTTTTTCCCTCGGAGAGAAAAACTCTCAAAGTCCAAAAAAGGGTGTAGCCCGGTGCTACACTCTCCTTTGGCCACTTCTTCGTTTTGGTCAAGCACCCATAAGTACCCAGCAGTTAGTCTCCTAGCAACTTATGGGGAAAAATTCTATAAATAAAAAAAAAAATAAATCTAACTCCCACCACTCTCCTAAAAGAGTGCTTAGAATTTTTTCCCCCACACTCCACTCCACTCCCCCATCTTTGATTAAACACAATATTAAATTGCCCTAGATGTTACCTCTCGCACTTTTTGAAAATGCATCTCTGCTCAGTAGGAGGCCGAAAGGGATTGGTAAATAAGAGACATTGCCGTCATGCCAGGAAAAGCGCTGCTGTACACAATACCCTCACACGTGTCACTTGTTTGCGTGTTATCATTCATGCTCTTGCTTGTACAGCGCAGTGATTGAGCATTTCCTCTAAGTAAATGTGTGCATATCCTCTTTACTGAGCTGTACACAGATGCACAAGGTCTCCTTGAGGACGTAAATTCATTTTCCTGTCTTTTTAGCAGAGTGGCTGATTTCAGTGTCATTAGCTGAGCCACACTGAAATTCCTTGAGCCATTCATTGAGGCAAATGTCTAGGAAGGTGAAACTAATGTTATTCATTCCCATCTAGGCTGAACCAGTTCATTTACTCAAGTCAGACATATTAAGAGCCGCAGTCAACTTCATAGCCAAGATTTTTAGAAAGAGGTGGCCGAGGGGCACTCAGCAAAATCGGCATTGATTTTTCAGCTTGGAACTCATCCAGATCTCATGAGGCCAGAATAAAATAAATACAAGAATCAGGCCTAAAAATTGTTAAAGGGAATAGTATGTACAGGTCTGTCAGTCAAATCAGTTTGGGCAGGTGAGAGGAAATGGGTTAGTAAGGAATAAAAGGCTGAAATAATTAACCTCACTTAACATGGGTTTATAAGGGCAAAAAACCCTGTCAAGTTAATGTAATACTAATTTTGGAAAATCCTAAGGTTGCTGCCACAAAGATACCATCCTGCTCTGACTTCTGTGCTTGGGACCATGAGGAACTTCAATCATTAGAGTTTGGAACCAGATGAACAGATTGAATGGATTTAAAAGGAACTGATTTAAAAGTTGTGACTTTTGGAAAAATCTCCAGCAGACAGGAAGATGCTGCTTGTGGATATGCATACTCACTTGCAATTGTTAGATACCCTGAACACAGGAGCAAAGTTTCAATGAGAAGCTTCCTCCTGTTTTTGTCTCCAGCCAGGCTGGAGTGTCATCTTGTGCAACTAAACCTGTCAGCCTGAAACATCCAGCTTGCTTTCTCTGCCAAAGAGGTTATAGTAAACTTGAAAACAACTGGAAAATCTCCAGACTGCTGCTGTCCCAGCAGACCTCCCTCTGCTATTCATTTCTGGCTATTCTTAATAATTTATCTCTATGTCTTGGGTTTGATTAATACTAACTGACTGTCAAAAAATGCAGCCAAATGCCCAGTGCTCTCTGTGTTGTCCTTAACAGGGAAAGGATGTATTAAAAAAAAAAAAATAGTTTCACTGAGCTCCAGCCACGGCTCCACCTAAAACACCTGTCCCTCACAGTCTCTGCTCCATGGGGTGGGCAGGGTCACTGTAGTCAAGATGCCAGGATCAGAGCATGGCAGCTATTGGCAGCCATGCATACCTGCAAACTGAATTCATAGTGAGATGCAACGTTTGTGTGCCTTATTCTCAAGCCTCACATTGCTCAGCACCCTCAGTGCTCCCACAGTGACTTGGCCTTTGCCACNTGCAACTAAACCTGTCAGCCTGAAACATCCAGCTTGCTTTCTCTGCCAAAGAGGTTATAGTAAACTTGAAAACAACTGGAAAATCTCCAGACTGCTGCTGTCCCAGCAGACCTCCCTCTGCTATTCATTTCTGGCTATTCTTAATAATTTATCTCTATGTCTTGGGTTTGATTAATACTAACTGACTGTCAAAAAATGCAGCCAAATGCCCAGTGCTCTCTGTGTTGTCCTTAACAGGGAAAGGATGTATTAAAAAAAAAAAAATAGTTTCACTGAGCTCCAGCCACGGCTCCACCTAAAACACCTGTCCCTCACAGTCTCTGCTCCATGGGGTGGGCAGGGTCACTGTAGTCAAGATGCCAGGATCAGAGCATGGCAGCTATTGGCAGCCATGCATACCTGCAAACTGAATTCATAGTGAGATGCAACGTTTGTGTGCCTTATTCTCAAGCCTCACATTGCTCAGCACCCTCAGTGCTCCCACAGTGACTTGGCCTTTGCCACTGCTTAGTTATTTTCCACAGCTGCCATCAATAAACAGTGATGTGAGGTCTCCAAAGTGCCCTGAAGGTTCTGCTTTTGGTCAAATTCAGCTGGGCTCAGTTGAAATTGCCTTATCTATGAAAAATGCTATTTTTTTGCTGCAAACAGCTGGAACAAGTACAATTGAATTGATATAAAGACTGGGTTTGTTTCTGAGCTGATGATTCATGTTCTTGTCTATTTCTGATTAAATATCATCCTTGTAAATGGCATACACATTTTTTCGTATTTAATTGTCATGGC
>VYZR01027206.1:3060-27959 GCA_013400675.1 Oxylabes madagascariensis
CCATGACATTTGCTATGGTTTGTTTTAGCTGTATTTCAGGTAGTGGTGTAATTATCACATGTAGTTTTGCTATGGAATCTGAAGTGGAAGCATAGTAGGTTTTGTTTGGTTTTGGTTTGTTGTTTGTTCATTTGTTTTGGGGTTTTTTTTAAAGCCCTCTGTTGAAAGACCATTATTTTATGCCAAGAACTAATTAATTGCCTGATGACTTATCAGCCTGTTGGAGAGATTTGCTATCAAGAGTCATGGAAAGTTGGCCCCTGGTAGGAATCTCACAGATAGTTACTGAAGGAGGTCAGGACAATGTTCTCAAGCATCCCTGGCCAGGGAAAGAACAAAATGGGTGTGAAAATGACTGTGATACTGAAGTTTACTTACAACAGGTGCAACTTTTCAAGTGCTGCCCAAACTATTGAGCATAATGGNAAGTGGCAATATTTGGCATCATTATGCACAAATTATACCTTCGGGGCACAAAAATCTCCACACCAAGTCAGGCCACTTAGCTCTGTATTAATTTTCTGTAGTCTGGGGTGTAGTCCTGGAATGTTCTGGGGATGTTCTGAGTTATTGCTGTGGAAGAGAAAAACAGTTTGATATGAGTGTAGGGCTGGAAAAAGAGGCTAAATGAATGCATGACACTATATATGCACTATATGGTGCTGTCCTCTTGGCACTGGGACAGTCACATGCAGCAGCTTGGGTCTGTGTTTGATCATGGTCATGTAAATGCCAGCACAGTTGTATCATGACTGAGTACAAGACAGCAACTGGGCTGTGCAAGGTATTGTGCTGTGGGTTGTAACATGTTCTGCATGCCTACATTTGTTAGAAGAGAGAGAGCGACAACAGGGTGCCATGTTTGAAAACTGAGAGCTAGCCATTCGAGGGGGAATTTCAGGATCAGGACGGTGTGATCATGGAGATGAGGCCCATGCTCTGTTTGCCCTTTGGTCAGTTGCTAGCCATCACAAGGCAATGGGTCTAAGTCCTGCCTGGTCACTTGGAAAGTAGTTATCCCTAATTGCCACCATTCTTTACCTGCCCAGTTCAGGGGAGAACAACTGCTTTTCCGTTTTGGAGGTGCCATTTGTAAGATCCTCAGTTCATTGTTGACAGCATAGTCAATGTGGTGCTTCTCTGTGTCATTCTTTATCAATAGAGAGAACAATAACTGGTTTTATTCGAGGTCACAGTAGTTCATTGTTGATGGATTTTTATTGTTATTTGCAGTCCTTCAGTTGCTGTGGGAGATCTCACATGTCTTCAGCAGCACCTGATTGCATCGCTGCAGTCTATAATTAGGGCATCATCAGTGGTCTTGGGCATGTGGATAGTGGTTCTGACTGTTGGAAAGGGAGGTAGATGCTTGTGTTATTCAAGTTGAATGTGTATCTCACCTTCTCCTTGGACTCATGTTGTCCCACACGTGTGCAGGAGTAGACGGGGAGCAGACTCTGCCCTGGTATCCAAGGCCTGTGTTGAAGTGAGTGCAGCTGCCAGCACCAGCTGTGCTTCATTCACTTGCCCGTGAGAACTGTAAAGGCCAAATCACAAAGGGAGCTTTGGCCAACAGCTTCACTGTAATGCTAATAGATGCTTGCAGTAACTTAGCATTGCATGTATTTGGGAAAGGAAGAGTGAAATATTTGGGGTTTTATCTTTTCTCTTCCCTCCTCTCTCTTCTACCTTTGACTCAAACTCTCAGATCCCTACATTAGTTTTTTGTAGCCTAGGATTTTGTTGCTTGTATTGCCCAGATCTGTATACTAAGAGTACAGACATTAGCTAGAAACAGAAAAACAAAATCCAGAAGCATCCCAAACCTGTTCTCAGAAGCCACACTCAGACCTGTGGGATCTGAGCTTAGGGAAGGTGTCAGCCACCAAGTTAAGTGACTTCAGTGGATATGTTCCTGGCTGGTGTGAGGATACTGGGACATGTTAATTTTGTTGTCCTTTCACTAACTGTTTTTGTTGGCTGCCAGACGTTGGACAGTTTGTCTAATGTGGGAATTACGTTGTTTGTAGTTTAGCCAGTGGAACATTTGACTAGGAAATGGGTGTTAGGCTCTGCGTGTGGACTATTAGGTGTTTTGTTAGTCAGCATGCCGGATTCAAGGAAGCACTACCCTGCCATCAGTATCACCCACAAGCTTCTTTTATGTGGTAGGAGTGAGGACAGAATATTTCTTAAGAGCGTCTTTTTTTGGCCATGGCTTTTCTAGTTAGATGCTTATATTTATTTTGTTTGGTTGAATTTTTAGGTTTTTTTTTCTGAAACAGCCGTTCTTCTCATTATATTCAAGCAATAACACTTGGGGTTTAGACTCTTAAAAAAATTTTTCATTACGATCACTGTGCTTTCTGATGAGGTACATCTCAGCCTGTCTCTAAAACCAAGTGTGGAAAATGCGCTTTGCCTCATTATCTCAAAGCTAACAAAACTGTCTATTTTAGATCTGAATAGCTGAGAATGAATTATCATGAATGCAAGAGAAACTCCCTTTAAGTATGTAATGTTCTTAAAATATGCAAACTTTAACGTTTGCATCAAGTCCAAAATCTTAGATTTCACCAGGAAGTGAATAAGCTGGCAATGCAGATTGCAAATTATACATATTCATATACTTCTTCATCAGGGTATTTTGTACCACGCATTTCTGCCAAGGCAGTCCTAGGAACTAAGCAGAGACTTTGTATAAAATCTTTGCTTTGGAAAGTTTTAATGGTGTTTGCCCATGTAGGATTTGTTGTAATAACCTAATAGCAAAGTGATGAAAACATGAAAAATAGTAGGAAAACCTGAGTCTCAAAAGCTTTGAGGCTTTAGATTAAACATGGGTCGTATGAATGTGTATGGGAGAATGCAGTTATGTTCACCATTGTCAAATGATATAAAATAGATGAGATAATTATAAACTCTACACAAAGGTGCACTCCTTCGGAGAAGAATACTGACATCTTCTCCAGCCCACTTCCATCAGTGAGATTGCAATGTTATTCCCTTGTAATAAATATATCTTGCAGGTACTGTCAAGAGCCAAAAGACATAGGCCAAAATTTTGTAAAAAATAAACCAATCAAACAAACCAACACCCCCTCCCAAGGACCTAAGCACTGTTATGTAATGGCTAAGGGAAGGAAATCAGGAGAACAAGTCATTCATGTAAAATCTTCAGTGCTCTAGTTTGCAGTTTGACAGAAATATTGTTTCAAGGATAGGTACAGATTTTTTATTTTATGAGATGGTGAACCTGAAGCAGTTAGGTCAATTTGATCCTTTACAGGATCTCAGCTGATCTGGGCATTTCTGGTAGAACTTTGGCAGAATGACCAGTTTTTCTTGTGTTCTGATACGGAACATGCATACATTAGTATATATGCTCCAGGCAGCAAAATTAGAAAGCAGAAAAGAACATGAAATGGATCTAAATGCCTGTGCAGCCGTGTTAGAAAGCGAATAACCACAATATTCTTAAAATAGCTTATAAATTTTCAAGTGAAAAGAAGCCATTTAGAGAGGGTATAAAGATAAGCATTACTGACGTTTTGTGTCAGATTGTTTGGTAGCAATTGTAAGCTGTGCTTTGGCTATAGCAGAATATTCCTTAGAGATGGTAATAAATTAGCAAAGAAGGATGTTACTGCAAGTGATGTTGGGTGTAGTGATCATGTTAAAAAAACCCCAACCTAACAAACAAAAAATCCCCAACCCACTCTGCTGGGGCCGAAATAGGCAGTTCAGTAAATTGTACAAGACAGGATCTATAGGTGGTGACCAGCTAAAGCAGGACTGCTGATCTTGGGTCTTGGCCTTGTGGGAAGGATTGGGTCTTTGCAGCTCAGGGCATGACCTAGGAAGGCTGACCTCCCTCATACATTTATTCCATTGGTATTTTTAGGATCACTTTTGCCTTCAAAAGGTATTGTCTCTGGTGGGTAGAATTCTTCTCTCATATACACTACTACTTCTCATCATATATCCTGAGTAATTTGGGGTTGGGGGCAGCAAGTGCTCTAAACCAAGATTTCCACACATGTACACGTCTTCAGCTTGTACATAGACAAATTATAACACAAATTAACTTTTTTATCCTGTGATATTACAGAAGATTGGAAATATTGCTGTAAATTATATATGTATTTTTTCCTCTTCTCTAGATCACTGATTACTTTTAATCAGATAATGACCAAGTGTACTGGTCACAAACAATAAAGAGGATGGATTTTGAAGGGTAAACATGCTAAGTAACATCTTCACTTTGTTGCTGTAACAGGGACATTAATCTGAAAGAAGAGATGGGAAAATTTAAAAAAAAAAAAAGCCTAAAATCTTGATCAAGCTGCTTGGGTGGGAAAAGATCAGCATGTGATTCCCAGCAATGAGCTGTGACAGCCCATTTCACTGTGTTGGGTCATTGGTCTAACATATCAGGCAGGCATTTAATTTTTTTATTTTCAGTGTTTGTAATTACATACAGCATCAATTATTCATAAGACCTGAAATCTCTTTAACTGATATAAGTAGGAGAGACTTACTTACATCACTTTCAAGGTTCTGTATTCTGACAGGTTAAATGAACAACTTGCAGAGCAGCCAGAGAGTTGGTTTCTCTGGGGACCTGACTTCACTGCCCCTGTGCAAGCACACACAGCACGGGGCATAAACAGGAGGAGGCAGAGACGTGCAGACACCTGCAGGGCTGTGAACCTGTGTCCTGGGATGGCTGCTGCGAGGGAGGGTTGGAATGGAAGGACACGGCTCTTTAGGAAGGACAGGCAGGAGAGATGAGGGGAGGTGTTACCCTCTGTGCAGTGACCAGCTGGAGGGCATGGAGCAAAGTCTGGGGGGAAAGAGGAGCCAACCCAGAGGTCAGGATCAGGGTCAGGATTAAAGGGAGGGCAGGGAGAGGTGACATTGTAGTGGGGGTCTGCTACAACTGCCAGGCCAGGAAGCACATGAGGTCCTCTGTGGGCACTCTCACATTCAGAAGTCCTGGTGTTCATTGGGGACTTCATCCACCCCAATATCTGTTGGAAGGACAACACAACAGAGCATAAACAATCCAGGAGATTCCTGGAATCATTGATGGTAGTTTCTCCAAGAGCGAGGGGAGGCAACAAGGAGAGGTTCTATGCTGGACCTTGTTCTCACCAACAAGTAGGATCTGGTGGGGAATGTGAATCTCCAGGGCAGCCTGGGCTGCAGTGACCATGAAGTGGTGGAGTTTGAGATCCTCAGGGTGGTGATTAGGGTGCACAGCAAGCTCAATACCCTGGACTTCACCAGAGCAGATTTTGGCCAGATCAGAGATCTGCTTGATAGAGTGCCATGGGAGAAAGTCCTGGAGGGAAGAGAAACCTGAGAAAGGTGGTTAATATTCAAGAATTATCTCCTCCAAGCTGAGGAGTGATGCATCCTAACAAAGAGGAAATCAGGTAAAAACACTAAGAGGCCGCTATAGATAAACAAAGATCTCCTGGACAAACTCAAACACAAAAAAGAAGCCTACAGCAGGTGGAAGCAAGGACAGGTAGCGTGAGAGGAATACAGAGAGATTGTCTGAGCAGCCAGGGGTCAGGTTAGGAAAGCTAAAGCCCTGAAAGAATTAAGTCTGGTCAGGGATGTCAAGAGCAAGAAGGAAAGCTTCTGTAGATATGTTCATGCTAAAAGAAAGACCAGGGAAAATGTGGGCCTTCTTCAGAAGGAAATGGGAGACCTGATAATCTGTATGTGAAGAAGGACAAGGTACATAACAATTTTTTGCTTCAATTTTTGCTGGCAAATGCTCCAGCCACAGCACCTAAGTTGCAGAAGACTTCAAGTCCCAGAAGAGACCAGGAGAATGAGGAACCACCTGCTGTAGGAGGTCAGGTTCTATATATTCTGAGGAACCTGAATGTGCACAAGTTAATGGGACCTGATGAGATGCATCCATGGACTCCAAGGGAACTGTCCAAGGAAGTGGCTAGGCCACTTCATCACATTTGAGAAGTCATGGCAGTCAATGAAGTTTCCACTGACTGGAAAGGGGAAAAAATAAGCCCCTTTTCTAAAAATGTTAAAAAAAAGGAAGACCTGGGGAACTACAGTCTAGTCAGTTGCACTTCAGTGTCTGGCAAGATCATGGAACAGATCCTCCTGGAAACTGTGCAAAGGTGCATAGAAAGTAAGGAGATAATTGGTGACAGCCACCTGGGTTCACTAAGGGCAACCATTCCTCACAAACTTGGTGGCCTTCTATGGCTGGGTTACAGCAGTGGTGGATATGGAAAGGGCAGCTGATGTCATCTACCTTGATTTGTACAAAGCATTTGACGCTGTTCTGCATCACATCCTTATCTCTAGACTGGAAAGGCATGGATTTGACTACTCAGTGGATAATGAATGGATGGATAACAATGGCTGGATGCACTCGAAGGGTTGTGACNGGCCTTCTTCAGAAGGAAATGGGAGACCTGATAATCTGTATGTGAAGAAGGACAAGGTACATAACAATTTTTTGCTTCAATTTTTGCTGGCAAATGCTCCAGCCACAGCACCTAAGTTGCAGAAGACTTCAAGTCCCAGAAGAGACCAGGAGAATGAGGAACCACCTGCTGTAGGAGGTCAGGTTCTATATATTCTGAGGAACCTGAATGTGCACAAGTTAATGGGACCTGATGAGATGCATCCATGGACTCCAAGGGAACTGTCCAAGGAAGTGGCTAGGCCACTTCATCACATTTGAGAAGTCATGGCAGTCAATGAAGTTTCCACTGACTGGAAAGGGGAAAAAATAAGCCCCTTTTCTAAAAATGTTAAAAAAAAGGAAGACCTGGGGAACTACAGTCTAGTCAGTTGCACTTCAGTGTCTGGCAAGATCATGGAACAGATCCTCCTGGAAACTGTGCAAAGGTGCATAGAAAGTAAGGAGATAATTGGTGACAGCCACCTGGGTTCACTAAGGGCAACCATTCCTCACAAACTTGGTGGCCTTCTATGGCTGGGTTACAGCAGTGGTGGATATGGAAAGGGCAGCTGATGTCATCTACCTTGATTTGTACAAAGCATTTGACGCTGTTCTGCATCACATCCTTATCTCTAGACTGGAAAGGCATGGATTTGACTACTCAGTGGATAATGAATGGATGGATAACAATGGCTGGATGCACTCGAAGGGTTGTGACCAACAGCTCGACGTCCAAGAGGAGAGCAGTGAGGGCTGGGGTTCCTCAGGGGTCAGTTCAGGGTCGGTGCTGTTCAACACCTTTGTCAGTGACAGGGACCGAGCGCACCCTCAGCAGGTCTGCCAAGAACACCGAGCTGTGTGGTGCTGTCACACCGGAGGGAAGGGACCCACAGGGACCTTGACAGGCTTCAGAGGTGGGTCTGTGAGAACCTCATGAAGTTCAGCACAGCTGAGTGCAAGGTGCTGCACCTGTGAAGCACAGTCTCAAGGCAATGTGAAGCATAAGTACAGGCTGGGCAGGAAATGGATTGAAAGCAATCCTGAGAAGGAAGACTTGGATTGTTGGTGGATGAGAAACTCAACATGACCCCACAGTATGTGGTGGCAGCCCAGAAAGCCAACTGCATTTTAGGACTACAACCTCATGTAAATTAAGTTTATTTTGCATATTAAAAAAATGGAGATAGCAACATATTCACATTTCTGTATATTTTAATCCTTTTATAGATGTATTGATGTCCGCAAAGACAGCAATAGTTATGTATGTATTTGTTTTGGTACAGATGGTTTTAAAATCTGTAGATGTAATTTTTAATCAAAAAATAAATAAATTTTAGGGCGTCCCATGAGATCAAGCCATTTTTTCTTGCCAACATCTACTTTTCTTGCAACAGCCAAATTATTCTCTCTCTTTTTCTCCCAGTAGCACGTAAATGCTACCACTATAGTGTTGTTTCTCCCCCATCTTTGGCTTCTCAGTCGGTCTACAGGATTCGCTGAAAGCCTGCATTGCCTTCATGCCTCACTGCCTGCATTCTGCTCTGTATATGAATGAATGCATGTGTCCGTGTGCACTCTGTCTCCCCGGCTACCGAGCATTCTCAACTCCTTAGGGAGCCCTTTCTTCCTGAAAGTGTGTACTTGCAATGCTTTCCAGCAACACACCTTTCTTTGGTTGGAGCTAGATCCCTCTGTGTGCAGATCCTACCTTTTTAGGAACTGTGGGTATTCTTCACTGAGGTTAATCAGAGTTTTGGAGTGGGCTTCAAATATTCTTGAGATGTTTTTGTTTATTGGGAAATTTGGTGGCAGTGTTGCTGTCTAACCTGTCAGGTTCTTTGGCTGACTGGTACACACAGGAAGCACCTGTGGCTATGATTTACCTTTTCTCTTGGTGTAAAGGCCAAGCCTATGTGTTGCTATTCTTCAATTTTTTTTTTAATAAAAAAAAAATTCATCTTCTGAGACTGACTTATTTGGTGAGGGAAATAAAAAAACATACCTCATGTAAATCATCATTAAAATATTACCATTGCTGTTAATTTTCCAGAAATTTAAATACAAATATTTTGAAAGCTATGCTCTAACTACTGTATTGCCAGGACTGTTTGTCTTGCAGATAATAGCTGTGTATTTGCTGTGCTCATCCCTTCTTCTTATTCCTCACAGTTGTCATAGCCTTTCACAGAGAAAAGACAAGAACCATTCTCCATAGACCTGGCAACTCCCTTCTTTGTCAGAGTCATTTCTTCAAACTGTCAGTGAGTTTGTCATGCTTTCCTTGAGATTTTTGTGAGGCCTTATCAGTGGGAAGGTACATTAACATAACTGTATTTTCTTGTGTTGGTCTCAGCCTCTGAAACAATCATTCTACCTGGATTAATCCTGAACTAAAATGAAAGTGATGGAGGGAAATTAGAGGGGCTCCAAATTACTGTTATTATTCATGTCCCAGCCTATCACTGTCCTGGGTAATGGGGAGTTAACTCTGTTTGGGACATAAAAACATGAATCTGACTAAAGCATATATTTTAGAGAGGCGTTCATTTAGGTTTGATTTTGCTCTTGTTCTGATTAGGTCATTCTAATTAATAATCTGTTTGTGAAAGAAGACAAGTGAATATTGATTAGCCTAATATAGGAATGTGGTTGCAATAAGCATAATTCAAAATTTTCTGAAAGTTGAGACCTTTGAGAAATAGGTAAGCTTGGAATTGAAAAGGTGGAACATATACTGCCCATGATCCTCATCAGTTAATATTTAGCCTGGGATTTTGAGGTATATGATGAAAAGACCATAGGTAAATCAGGAATAACTGTACTGAAAACACTAGAGTTAAATGGAATAAAATCAGACAGTGTGTTGAGAGCAGGTTCTCAGTCTGTTGTTCAAATTTGGACTANCCTTTCTTCCTGAAAGTGTGTACTTGCAATGCTTTCCAGCAACACACCTTTCTTTGGTTGGAGCTAGATCCCTCTGTGTGCAGATCCTACCTTTTTAGGAACTGTGGGTATTCTTCACTGAGGTTAATCAGAGTTTTGGAGTGGGCTTCAAATATTCTTGAGATGTTTTTGTTTATTGGGAAATTTGGTGGCAGTGTTGCTGTCTAACCTGTCAGGTTCTTTGGCTGACTGGTACACACAGGAAGCACCTGTGGCTATGATTTACCTTTTCTCTTGGTGTAAAGGCCAAGCCTATGTGTTGCTATTCTTCAATTTTTTTTTTAATAAAAAAAAAATTCATCTTCTGAGACTGACTTATTTGGTGAGGGAAATAAAAAAACATACCTCATGTAAATCATCATTAAAATATTACCATTGCTGTTAATTTTCCAGAAATTTAAATACAAATATTTTGAAAGCTATGCTCTAACTACTGTATTGCCAGGACTGTTTGTCTTGCAGATAATAGCTGTGTATTTGCTGTGCTCATCCCTTCTTCTTATTCCTCACAGTTGTCATAGCCTTTCACAGAGAAAAGACAAGAACCATTCTCCATAGACCTGGCAACTCCCTTCTTTGTCAGAGTCATTTCTTCAAACTGTCAGTGAGTTTGTCATGCTTTCCTTGAGATTTTTGTGAGGCCTTATCAGTGGGAAGGTACATTAACATAACTGTATTTTCTTGTGTTGGTCTCAGCCTCTGAAACAATCATTCTACCTGGATTAATCCTGAACTAAAATGAAAGTGATGGAGGGAAATTAGAGGGGCTCCAAATTACTGTTATTATTCATGTCCCAGCCTATCACTGTCCTGGGTAATGGGGAGTTAACTCTGTTTGGGACATAAAAACATGAATCTGACTAAAGCATATATTTTAGAGAGGCGTTCATTTAGGTTTGATTTTGCTCTTGTTCTGATTAGGTCATTCTAATTAATAATCTGTTTGTGAAAGAAGACAAGTGAATATTGATTAGCCTAATATAGGAATGTGGTTGCAATAAGCATAATTCAAAATTTTCTGAAAGTTGAGACCTTTGAGAAATAGGTAAGCTTGGAATTGAAAAGGTGGAACATATACTGCCCATGATCCTCATCAGTTAATATTTAGCCTGGGATTTTGAGGTATATGATGAAAAGACCATAGGTAAATCAGGAATAACTGTACTGAAAACACTAGAGTTAAATGGAATAAAATCAGACAGTGTGTTGAGAGCAGGTTCTCAGTCTGTTGTTCAAATTTGGACTAAGTTTGACCCATTGACCTCAGTGAACGTCCTTGAGAGTTTTAACACAGTTTTGCCCTCAATAGGATAGAAAAAAAAAAATGATTTGGATATGACATTTGCCTCACCTGTGGAATTTGCACTTTCCACACAAGGAACACACACTATGGTGTGGATGTTTGTCTATCCATTAAGCTACATTATAAGTATTCCTGTTTTGTAAATAAGGATGGGGTTTGGGGGCTATGGCTGCCAAATTTGAAGGTTTTATACATGTAATAGCTTAGTTTAATTTTTGAGGGTTTTTTGATTTATTTGGTTTTTTTAAGGGGGTTTAGCCCTTTGCCATATGAAGAAATTACAGTGGCTAATTGAAAGAGGCTTGTGGAAAGTGTTCTAATTTTTACTAACACTGAAGATTAATCACTAATCCCCTGCCAGCCCTTGTCACTTCGAGCAGGCATTTTGGCTTTGTGTGTTTTTCTCTAAAAGAGTTGCTGTAAAAGAATTGCTAAACCATGAGTTGCTGTAAGTGTGGCAGGAGAATGAGCAGTCTCCTGTTGGCCTCTGTCCCCCAGAGCAGCTACAGGGAGTGGGTTGTGCTCATTCTGCCTTGAGCGCACACGAGGTTCCATGCCCTCTGCAGCACCCCTGGAGATGTGTCTTTGCTGTGGTTTGCAGACCTGCAAGAAGCACCAGTTTCCAGGTCTGGCTGTCAGAGAGTGCTCAGGCATGTCCTTAACAGCCCCTGATATGCAGAGCCTCTTCTTGAATCCCAGGCTTACAGTCCCTGACTTCTTGGGAAGGCTGCATGTCTAATGTCTGTGATGTGTTTAGCTTTTTATTCTAGGTAACATTAATGGCACAAGAATCTCTGGCAGTTTCTGAAGCAAAAACATTTAAATTGTGAGTTTGCAAAAGGAGACAGCTCAGGCTCTCAGAACAGGTTAACCATCTAGAGGATGCCCAGGTAGGGATCCTTTCTTAGCGTTGTCTTCTAAGTCTTGCTACTCTACAAACCACCCCACAAAATCCCATTTCCTCCTCAGCTTACAAAGTTATGCTGCTCTTGATCATTTACCAATTATTTATGTTTATTTGCTTGCTCTGTATTGCCAAAATATTTTAGAAGCTGTACTTCCGTACATTTCAAACATGAATTTCAGTTGGTAACAAGTGACAGATTGTGGAATTCACTCTTACATAGGGCTAAGAATCAAACTACTGGAATATAACACGGAAGTTTATGCATTTTCAAATGGTAATTTAATCAAAATTTCATCAGGATACAGACCTCTGTCATTTTTCTCACACACACCCACCCCACCCCTTGACAATTTTCCCCTGCGAAGTTTGTAATAGATTTTGGTTGAAACAAAGTAGAACATGAAGAGTCACATTCAATATTAGAGTGACACCATGCTTGTAAACAAGATTCTCTGTGCACAACTGTACATTATTTATTGTGATGCAGCATTCTTTCTGATACTGCAAAAAAACCATTAAATGTCACTGGACATGTTTTGAATTTATCTATCTGCCTTTTATTGGGAAAAATCCCTGATTTCTACAATGGTGAAGTTTTACAATCCATGAATTTTGTTCCTTCTGTATTTTGCATAGGTTACTGGGGATGTGTGTGGCACTGTAAGTTCCTGTGGTTTTTTCTAGCAAGTTGTTTGAATTGAATCATTTTGAGCAACTACCCCTCAGCACAATGTCACTATAACCTTTAAGATTATTTTTGCTGTAGAGTTAATTTCAATAGCCACATAGGTATTGCCTCACACCCATTCCCTTTCCAAATTTACCCCTGCTGGAAAACTGGAGCTGTGAACTGGCGTGTGTCAGCAGTGTTGCATCTGGCATGTTATTAGGGATGGGGTAACCCTCCCACAAGGCTGCCTGGGTTTCACATTGGAGGAAGCAGTCCTTGGGCAGCCTGCAGAGCACAGGGCCAGCTGCTCCCTGCTGTGCCTGCAGGCAGGCACTGAGAGTCCTGAGAACCTGCTTGTGGACATGGCTGAGAGGAGAGAGGGGAGCAGAGTGTTGGGAAGCAGCTGAAGCAGCAACGGGGTGGGAATCACAATGCCTAAGCTCCACTTATTTATGTGTGTGGCTTGGGGCTTGAACCTGTGGATTTAAGTACAATATTCCTGTGTCCTGTGAGTGGGAATTCAAAGCTGCCCTCATAATTCAACCTGGATGCCAAGACTGTCTCTTGGCATCCTTGTCTCTCTGGGTACCACTTCCACTTGAGCTGTGTGAATCAGGACAGTCATCTCAGTCCAAACCTAAGAGTCAGCCTAACTCAGATCTCAGTAAGGATTGTGGCTAAAAATAGATATCCAATGAAGGTGGTAATCACAGGCAGAATAAGTAATGTCTTTTCCCTGGGAATCTCTCTGCTGTTCCTGATGCTGTGTGGCTCCAGGAGGAGCATTTAATATCCCTCATTGAATATTTCTGCCATTTGTTTGTCCATTTGTTTCTGAGCCAAGACTTTCCACTCCTGACATGTTTGAAGGATAATTTAGTATTTGTTTCATGCCTCAGGCAAAATTCATCTTAGACTTTCTTTTCTCTTCCCACCTTACTATGCTTATCCTGCCAGACATTGTAATGACCTGGTTGACCACTCATCTACTTTGTACTGAAAACACCTAAACAGCCAAATTCCTGTAGGGTTAATTATTATCTGAGACCTTCTTGTATGCTAATGCTTCCACCTTTCTGGACAACAGAAGTGTATTGTGATTTGCTACCAGAAAAATAGAGAGTAGTTCAACTTGCTCCATAACAAAGAACTGTGGGTTCTGCTTTTAAATCTCCCAGTAACACATTTGGATGACCTCCATGAAATCTGAGTCTGGGCAGGAAGGCTTTGTCTGGTTGCTGCTGAAACACTGATTATTCACATAAGCTCAAAAATAAGTGCTGATCAAGGTTCTGACATACTTACTATTTTTTTTCTAACAGTAAATAATTTGTAAAATCTGTTGCATAATAAACTAAGCTTCTTGTAGCCAAATGAAAGAGTGAATTTAGAATTACGTAGCTGGAACTGACTTTTTTCTTTGATAATCCCAGTAACTTGTTTCAAATTGTTAGTTTTGTACTACTTTTTTTTTTTTTTTTTTTTTTTTTTTTTTTTTTAAATAATCTGCTGAAGTAGCTGTCTAAAGGAGTTAAATCTTCATATCTACAGATTATATACAGAACTGACAGCCAAAGCCCTCCCTGAGTTTAGGGAAAGCTTCTCAATGGGAGCAAAACATTATTTTATGCTTTCTTGTTAGAAATATGTCAGATTCCAGTTTTGTTTTTAATATGAGCACATCTGCTGAGACTTGCTGCAAATTTGCTTGCTTGAGGAAGCAACTCAGCTGTCTTATGGTGACAGTCATGACTGATGTCCTGAAATGAATTTGGCCCATAACAGTAGTGACAAAATAAACAATTTTGAGGACTCAAACAGCTCCCGTATTACAAAACAGCAATTGCATAAAAGATGCTGTCTTGATAAAAATGTGTCTACATTTTTTGTCTTTTTATTTAAAGAAAAGACGTTCGGGGGAATTAGAATTCATGTGTCAAAATAACTGTGCTGGTTATGTTACTTTTGTGCTCATCTATATATATGTTTGGGGTTGGTAACAGCTTATTAACCAGAGGTTTCCTTCCTTGTGACTAGCCCTCCAAACCTCTGTAGTTGGGTTTCCCAGTGTATTTTTTTGCCACTTGGATCTGTCACTCCTGTGTGTGCTTGTAGAAACCATCTGTGACTGTGATTCAGAAATTGTAGCTTTGCTCTGCTTTTTTGTCCCCAAAGGAATAAGAAGTCAGTTTACATCTCAGGCTGTTGTTACTGTCTCTTCTGTTTTCTCAGCAATTTTGTTTTTTTGGCTTAGGTGTTCAGGACATGATGCATAACTCCCATGTAAAATTTAGTGGGATAAAATAGAAAAGGTTGATATTTTTCATTTTTCAGTTCTGTGTAAACATGAAGAGCAGTTTTTAAGGTTGAATATTAATAAGCACTGTAAGGGCATACATTTTTAATGTGGCTGCTGCCCACATTTGAAATTAGGTCATTCAGATTTTCCTCTTGCTGTTTATTCCAGCAGTTAATATATCACATGAAAGTAGAGTTCAAGACCAGTGGTTTTTGCTAATTAGAAGGCTGAAGGTTGTATTTGGAAGGCATAACATAAAACTATTTATTTTATCTCTAGTAACTCTTGAAGAAGCTGGTAAACCTAGAAATGAAATAGAGGCAAAGTCATGTGTTTTAAGTTGTATTTTGCAGTCTCTTCCAGTTGGAAACAAGACAGGAGTCTGATTACAAATGTTTGCAGCATGCAGTTGGAGATGTGCCAGGATGGCACTATAAAACATTTGCACTGGGGTTTTCATGGGGGTTGTCGTTGTTATTGACTTACCTAAGGAGTTTTAAAGGTTAGTCAAAGCAAAAGTTGATCTTTTAATGGGATTACAAAGTAGTCCTTTTCTCTATAGGAGTTTTAGTGCCAGATTTCCAATAGGTGTATTTTGTAAAAATGAAGTTAATTTTTTTACATACTTTTTAAATACCTGCTTGCATTATTGTTTGCAAGATGCCAAATTCTGTGCACTCAGTAAATAATGGAGATACAGATATGAATGTTTCATATCTGCTCCTGAACAGCAGTACGTAACAGTAACTCTTAGCTGAAAATGGTCCGGAAAGCTTTTTAGTTACTATGTACCATCTCTTGCAAAGCTAGTTAAAAGTTAAAGTGTATACAAATGGGTTCCTATAAAGATACAAAAATTAAGTTTATCTGGTGTTTATAGTTGTCACGCTTGGAATGAAGTATAACATTGTTATGTTTAAAGCAAGTTAGACTACTACAAAAATAATCAAAATGTTGTCTTTTCTTTCAGCTCCAGCAGTAAACCGATTCACCAGACGTGCATCAGGTAAGGTGAATGAAGTTCTATTTGTCTCCATAGCAGTTGAAACATTATGCTGACAGTGACTGTCATGTAAAACGTCATATGACATTAGTTGAAGCTCTTTAAAAATGTCGGACATGGGCTAACCTCTGATTTGTTACCTGCTTTACTGAAAAATGTAGCCAAGATTTCAGGTCACAGAACTTGCATGACTCCTTCTTGTTGCTGTGGAATTTATTAAAAACCTAAGCTTTCCCCTCCCACCCCCCCTTTAAAGAAAATAATTTCAGTTCTATCAGATCTGAAGGTTGAAAGCAAGAACTGAATGTAATCTGAATGTAAGCAAGGTTACCTTGCTTACTTCATAGACAAGCTGAAACTGCAGTTTCGTGATCAGCTATGCAGGAGGAAACGTACGGCTGTGTTGGAAATCTCACTGTTTTCCAAACCCAGGCTGGTTTGTGTCATTGGTGTGTTGTTGAGCTGTGCAGAGCTGGCAGATTGGGTCTGGAAGCACCATTCCCGTGGTGGTGATGAGTTGTTGTGTTGGGCATGCACCTGCCTTGCCTGGTGCTGGTTTGGGTATTCTTCAAGTTAACTTGGTTCTTGCTGGCTCAGAGGACCCTTTCCCTTATTTCCATTCCATGTAACAGGTCCCTCCAAATTATGGATCATTAAAAGTTAATATTCTTGGCCTTTCCATATTGTTCTGCTGTGTCATGTCCTTACAGCTTAATTTTTGAGGGCTTTTTTGTTCTGAATTGTGAGGCCCACAATCTGGATCTTATTTGTTTCAAGTACTATGAATCTGAAAATGTGGCATAAAAGTCACCATGAAATGTAATGAGACTCATGGCTGACTCATAAGAGATGTGAGCTGTTCCTAGTCATTTCAGTATGCCATGTTTAACATCCAAGTATAAAATGCTCTTTGTTTTCAACTTCAGGTCATTTTTAATAAATGTATTTCATAATGCAGTAAGTCTATCCAGACTTCTAGTTTTGTTAGTTACAACCTCAGTCAGGTAGTCCCTTGTCAATGTAAAAATACTAGTGAAAATCCTTGGGATTACTGGGGAACTGTAGAGAAAAAAGGAGATTTGCAGGATTGGTACCTAGCATATCACAGAATCACACAATGGTTTGGGTTGGAAGGAAGTTTAAAGATCACACAGTTCCATCCCCCTGCCGTAGGCAGGGACACCTTCCACTATCCCAGGTTGCTTAGAGCCCTGTCCAGCCTGGCCTTGGACATTTCCAGGGATGGGGCAGCCACAGCTGCTCTGGGCAACCTGTGCCAGTGCCACCTTCACATATGTAGCACAAAGTAAGAAAATGTAATTAATTCCAAATATTCTCATGCTTTAAGTAATGATAATACTTCATGAGGTACTGTAGCTTGAAATGAAAGGAATGATTTGTTAACTAGTGCTCAGTAACAGTGAGCAGGGCTCTATGCAAATCACATTTCATGTTTTAAGGAGAGATCTACTGTGACTGATTGATAGCTGACATTAATGAATGCGGTCCTTCTAACAGATGTGTGATAAGCTTTTGCATTCAGAGAGTTTGATTGTTCGAAAAGCTAATACTTGCACACAAAAAGCCCCCAATCTGTTATTCTTAATATTTCTTTAATATCAAATTAACATTTATTTTTAAAAGGAAACCAAAAACATGTTATAAGTCTGAAATTTTTGTGCAATTATTGGGGAAATAATTTCTGTGGGGAATTAATATTTCCTGTATTTTGGTCTTGTGGAGAGATGGAATAGTTATTCAGAATATGAGTCAGGTGGTGTAGTAAATCATGAATACATTTCAAGCAAACAAGGTAATGCTGCAGTCCACCATGTGTACTATTTTATTAAGTTAATGGTATCTTTAATAGTTAAAATAACTATTTTTCAAACAACGAAGCCTATGAAAGGGGATAGTTCTTACTTTTCTTCTTAAATGATAAATGACTGTCAGAGAAGTACAGTACATTTAAGAAACTTGATTGAAAAAATGTAAGATTAAAAATATTGAAATGTGCAATATTGTTGATTCTTGAGTGCTTTTGAAGATTTTCTTCTGGTGAATATTTCTCCAAGCTAGTGGTGAATATTCAGAGAGTTAGCTGTACAATGTGGTTTCATGTTGCATCTGATTAATGATACTGCAGACTGATTCTGGGAGTGTGTGACTTCAGGATCCCTTTTTGTCATGCCTCTGCCCCTAGGTTCTCTCTGCTTCTCTTGCACAGACCTAGGAGTTCTGCTGCCTGATTTAAATAAAAGAGAAATACATGAGGTTCTGGTGCGTTGACTTGCATTGGGTTTCTAACATTTCCTCACAGAGAACAATAATTCTCTACAATTTGATGTATTTTGATGTTTCTGTTACTCTTTGGGTAATGCCTAGTTTTTTACTTGGTTGCATAAGATACAGTTATTTTTCCTAACTGAGCTAGAAATTAGGCACCCAGAGTTTAATTGCTGAAGCACCTACTGAAAATAATACAGTACAGCATTTATTATTTAACAGCTGTTCCTGTTAACATGCTGAGAACGTATTAATGAACTGTCATTGGTATGTAGAGGAAAAAAGCAGAAATAAGCTAGGATAAATTAGCTGTTCTGGAATTCCAGTTCTTAAAATTTATTGAGCTATCTAATTAGGTATCTCTGATGTGTGTTTATTCATATGTATGTGTATATTTGCAATGTGGGCTCTATACATAAAATACACTTATAGTGCTGGTGACAGCTACTCACGGGCTAGTTAATAATGCACTCCATTGTTCTAGGCTATGCACAAAGAATAATAGATATCACACTCTTAAAAAGAGGAGTTTAGTGAGGAGATTAGGAATACTTTATAGAGCTAGAATGAACAATGAGACAGCTGCAAGTAGTTAATCCTTAATTTTTCTTTTCAAATCTGGTGGTACTAAGATGAAGAGAAAGGAAAACAACTGTTGAGGCAATCAAGAGACTTGAGTGTGGAAAAAAGGGGAGCATGAAGGGCACCCCTTCATCCTCCAGGTAGGATGCAGGAGGTTCTATGCAGCCTCATGCAGGGGAAAATCTGGGAGCAGGTTTGCCAGAACAATTTATTCTTCTTCTTTGTGTAAGGTGCCATTAGGAAGAGAGTGACAAAATAAAAGTTTCGATCTGCAGTATCCTTGAACCATTGCGTGGACTGGATTAGTCATGCCCAGAGTAGCATTTATATATATCACTGCTACTTTTCAATTTAATGATTCCTACAGGAAGCATGACGATGTACTTAAGAATCATGGTGAATTTTACTGCATTTAGACTACAGGAGTCCTGTTAGTGAAGGAATGGCTAATTACTTTCTGAAATTATGAAAGAGCATAGGTGATATCAAATTAAATGGTTAAATATAAACTAGTATTTAGGAAGAGCAAATCAACATTGCTAGCCAAGAATAGAAAATGTCCCTAGGAACAATATTTCACTTGTGATTTTCAATCAACTCAATGATCCCGAGTTTTTCTTAAAAAGATTGGCACCCACTTTCCTGTGGCATATTAAAAATTGTCAGAGAAAGGCAGCATACTGAAATGAAGTGCTATTCCCTTTTATAGAGTAAGGCAGAAGCTGGGGTTGTACCGAAAATAATGGTGTGGAATTAAGTAACTGTAAAGTCCCCTTTGAAATGCTCAGGTAGGATGCAGTGTTGTTGTTAGAAGTGTATTAAGTGACACAAGAAAGAAGAATGAAGAACTTTATTGATGAACCAGTAATTCCAGTTCTTCAAGAGGAATTACTGGTTCTGCTCCTTCTGAGTGGTGAATAACTCCCAAATTGAATTCAATTGATGCTGGATTCACCTTTGTTCGTCACACACATGGAGTTAAGTCACTGGATCAGGGAGAATGCGGTGCTTCAGTCTAGTCCTGGTCCTGCTTAAAGCACATGTATCACAGAATATCCTGAGTTGGGAGGAAAGTACAACTCCTGTCCTAGCACAGGACACCCCAAGAGTCACACCATGTGCCAAGAGCATTGCCCAAATGCTTTTTGAACTCCATCACACTTGGTGCTGTGACCATTTCCCTGGAGAACCTGTGCCAGTGCCCAACCACCCTCTGGCTGAAGAAAGTTTTCCTAATGTCCAACCTAAACCTCCCTGGCACAGCTTCATGCCGTTCCTTTGGGTCCTGTTACTGGTCACCCGAATGAAGAGATCAGTGGCTGCCCCTCCCCTTCCCCTTGTTAGGAAGCTGTGGACAGCTGTGTAGTCTCTCCTCAGTCTCCTCCAGGCTGAATAAGTCAAGTGACCTCATCCATTCCTTGGCTTTCTCCTTCAGACCCTTCTCCATCTTCACAGCCCTCCTTTGGACATTCTATAATACCTTTAGATCCTTATTGTGTTGAGGCACCCCAAACTGCCAGGGCACTGCTGACTCTTTGACTCTTGGGAATCAAGAACTGATCTCAGTGATCTGCCCCGCAACACTTCTAGGTCTGTGGAAAGTTAGTGATAAAAGCTGTTTCCCATACAATCCATAATTAATTCATCCAGCTTCCTTTCTTTAGTTCTTCTTGCAGACTATTTGCTGTGCACTTCTTCTGCAAATGAGACAGTCACAGAAACAAGAGTTTAATTTGCTCTTCTTTCCTCTTATATTTTCTGGCAATCTGAGAAAAGTTCCTGTAGAAAAATGAAGTATTAACATAGGCCTAGAGATGCTTAAAGAACACGCACATTTGTCTCCACTCCTAACCACTGTTTTAATTCAGAATGTTTGATAAATAACATTGTGATGTTAAACTTGGGAGTATTTGTTCCTGTCCTGTTGTTACCTTGAGATTCGTTGCTTTTGATGTGGATCTGAAGAAGAGCATGTGTGCTAAGAAGCTCTTCTGCCTCCTTCCAGGTTCAGTTGTTTTGGCTGTTCTAGTGACAGATTCTGCCCATGAAACCTTTTCTTCTCTCAGTTGCATTGCATGTATACAAAAACTCTTCCATACTACAGTGTATAGTTGGACAGTAGTATTCTTGCTTAAAAGAAAACAAAATTTGGGCTATTCGTGCATTACTTCAGGAAGTTTTTAAGTGGTTCATATTCAACTTTCATTTATTCTTCTTTTAAAACTCCAAAACCTGAAGCATAGATTCTAGCAGCTTGTATCAAAGTGTTTCCTTGTATGTATACATGATCAGCTGAGGTTGAATATGAATTTTTCAGAGCCCATTGATGGAGCTGAGTTACAGAAATAGGCAAACTGTTGCAAATTAATGCCATGCCATGTTTTAGATACAGCTATGTTTAAGCTGTTTTTGTCATAACACTTAAGGCTTAATACAAGAAGAGATTTTGTAGGTGCCTACTACAAGGCAAAGTTTGAGGTGGTGGAGGAAGGGAGGAAAAAAGGCAAGAGAAGGGAAAGAGGGAGGTGGTAGGAGTAAGTCAGTAAGCCTTGTACATTGTAATAGGTTGCTGTAGAGAGGACTCTCAATATTTGTCCCAAGGAGGTGGCAGGAAATGAAGGCAATAAACAAATAGTGATTGGCCTAGTTTTTACACACACAAATATTTAGGCTACGCCTTGGGGAAAACTCTTGGACTAAATATTTAGTAAAGCAATAGACTAAACTGCACAGGAATGTTGTGTTATGTCACAAGTCTTAAAGAAAGGTAACACCTTTTCTTGAAGGAATAGAGGTGTAATTCATACTGCAGCAGTGCATAGGTGTTTTAGATAGATGATATTGATGATTTATTGAAATCTCATCTGTATTTCCATGTTTGTTTAGATGTTTTTGCAATCACTTTGCAATTTCTTGACTGCATTTATAAACTGACTAAAATGTACAAAGTAATCATTTTTAAATTGCACAAGTTGGTAAAGCTAGATAGCAATTGTTTCTTTAGAAAATAGGAGAGCTGTGTTTTGAGTTCACAAATTACCACGTATCCCCCTTTATGGGAAATTGTAGTTTTTCCTGCTGTCTTAGTATTACCATAGGAAAGCATTCTGCATGTGGTTTTGTATTAATAAAATTAATCATTGTATTTTTTTCAGCTGTTTGGGCTGGTCTTGTTTCAGATATATGAAACATAAACCACAGATTGGTGTTGGAATACGAATCGAATTTGTCTTTATAGATCGTTGCCCAGCCTGTTTGAGAAAGAGCTCAGACATCCTAGCAAGGTATCAAACTGTTAGACTGATTGACCAATACCTTTAAACCCATTTTTGTATGTAACTGGTAAATAAGATGGGTATGGGAAGGTGTGTTTATACGTCAAGCCCTACCTGCAGCGAGGCCTCATCCGTACCGGTGTTTGGGAATGGTCGTGTTTGGGACTGTGCCAAGGACCGTGCTGGAGCCTGGTCCAGGGCAGTGAGTGTGGTGGAGGGAGCGGTGTGGTGCTGCCGATCTGAGTGGGGGAAATGCTCCGATAGCACCAGAGGGAATGGTCAGGGCAACTGCGGTCAAGTTGAGCTCCATGCTGAGCTTTTTTTTGCATGTGATTCACTCCCTCTTTTTTGTGCACTTTTGTTATTAATATTGTTGCTGTCACTGTTCTTTCCTTATCTTTTTGCTGTTTCCAGTAAATTGCTCTAATCTCAATCTATGATTTTTTACCTTTTGTGCCTCCAGTTCTCCTCTCCTGCCTGCTGCAGCGGGAAATGAGCAAGTGGCAGCATGGTTTGGAGAGTCTCAGTGGGAGCACTAAATTCTTAAACCTCAACAGTCATACTGTGTTTTCTGTTTTAACCTGCTTCTAAGTTTGCATTCATTATTGATAGTCTCAGAGATCCCAACAACACATGATCAGAGAATAATAATTAATAATCTTCTAATGTTTTTATCAGGATGCTCATAACTCATGATTTTGAAACAAATAAAATAATGTGGGTTTTTTTAATGAGAATGTATCCATGTTGCTGAAAGAAAGAGGATGGATTTTTAAACAATTTTGGAGCACGTGTGTATTGATAGTCATTATTTAATAGTTCAGATATTTTTTCTCTTAAATATTTCAGTATCTGTGTCTATGATAAGCTCCTCTTTGGTTGCTGTGCTGTGTTGTTCTTCCACACTTGCGTTAGGTTAGGGAGGTATGCTCCCTCCACTGTAACTAATACAGCATGAATCTGTAGGCTGTTGTATCTGCTTACCAGTTTTCCAAAACAATTCCATTCCATCTGCGACTCCATGTGGTTTGACCTTCATGCTATAGAAGATTTCTTCTGAAGGATAAAAGATGAGTAAGATAAGGCATGTTTTACATAGCAATTTGTTTAAAATGGAATAACAGTATTTGTTGTATTAATGTGAATGCATTCTTAAGGGGTTAAGGTAAATAATTCCTTTTCTTTTTCTTATAAAAATTTTGTGTGAAAGTGAAAAAGATTGATTTCTGGTGTCTTCACAATTATTGTGAAGAATCATAATGAGCATGCCAGAATGAAAAATTGCTACAATTTTTCTTTGCTACAATGCCACAATCCACTCATGAGGAAAATTTTATGTATTTATTACATAGAATAGGAAACAGAACTCCATGAGAAAATAAAGAAAAATGAACTTGTCAGAGGAAACATTAAATGGAATTGTTAAAGCCTTGTTTAGTTTTCTTGTTAAACCTGGGATTGCATGGAAAAACTAACTCTTTCCCCTCTAGATACACAAGAAAATAATGAAAATGTGGAGATTCACTTTCAGATAACCAGTCACAGAAGAGGAACCCCCATAAGCCTAAACTCAAAGCTTCAGTCAGTCTTTGAGACCATCTTTCACTCTGAACATCACCTACACACTGCAACAAAATTGGGAGTTTATATCCTTAACATTGTTTTGCATGCAGTCTAATAAGTTATGAGTGCATCTTCTAAGGCACAAATTCAAAGCCTACTTGCCAGCCTTTTCCTCCCCTGTTCTCATAGTCTGAGTTTGGAAATACAGCTTCCCATTGGAGCAGTACTGTATCAAAACTGTGCTCTTTGAACTGGAGACTTGGAACACTGAAAGGGGAAAGTCTAAAATAATAATTACTTTCTAGTCTCTCATATTCTTGCCAGTGAGCAACAGGAAGAGACATTTTTTCTGCTAGTGTTGATTTGGGGACTACTTTCACACCTATTCTATTTGGTCCAGAGCTGAGTACACTTACTCTTTTGTTCTTTGTTTTTTTTGTCTATCCCATCATAGTAATATATTATGCATAGCAATATATCATCATAGTAATATACTAATATCAAAGATAGTTGTGCAGGACACAATTTAATTTTTTCAGGCATTTTCCTTACTGAGAAGATAAGCACTAATCTTATTATTTATTTTTAAAAACTGCCCCATTTATGCTATCCATTTGGGAATGATGGGGGAATGCCAGCCATCATGAGTTTGGGGTTTAGGCTCAAATAGATGAAGTCAAAGATGCAGCCAACAGCAGACAAAAATGTGTGTGTATGTATTTATAAAGAACAGCAGAAATGTCTCCCTATATAATGCTTACCTACTGTTCTGTAGGATTTTTAGACATATCACAGAATCAATCACATTTTCTCATGGTTAGTGTGAAGGAATGCTTCAAATGCAAAATAACTAAGAAAGAAAAAGAGAAATACTTACGCCTACTGTGTGGCATAATTACACTGAAAAATATGAGATCCTAATCTAAAAGATCTTCTTGAGGTGTGCTCCAGGGATCAGTTTGTTCGTGGGTAATTACAGCAGAGAATTTAAATTGTCATTGTGGTTCAGTAGTGCCCAATGACATGAATATGTTATTGCATGTTCGTGTAGACTGTACATTTTGTTAATTGAATTTCTTAGCTGTGCAAGTCAAACAAGAACAAGTATAGAGTGCCCCATTGTTCATCCTAATATGTATGGATCTTACTAGACCAACACAGTTGGCTTCTTTAATATGCCATTCAGGAAATTGGTCTGTTGCAAGAATGAGGAAGGGCAAGTGGTATAGTTCTTATGGGTCAGTTCAAGAAACACAGTCCACGTGCAAAAAATACTAAAATGCTGTTGGAGAACTGCGGTCACGCAGCTGTCACAGTAGCAAAGCAGAGGCAGGAGCAACACAGTGTGGCAATAGCTGAAACTCTGGGTTAGCAAGGGCCTGGAAGAGAGGAGTAGAAAGCCTATGCTTGATGCAGTCAAAAAGAACAATTAAATGGGATTTCAAATCCTTTGTGATACGCCTACCACCAAGTGCCCAGCAGCAGTGCTTGTTGGGTGTGAGACACCCTCACTGCCTGCACTGTGCACATTCCCAGCTCTGCAGAAAACCTGCTCTGAAAGGGAAAGAAGATTAAAACATGTGATGATCTAAAAGCTGCGCTGCATAAAAGAGA
>VYZR01027216.1:28261-38589 GCA_013400675.1 Oxylabes madagascariensis
ACCAAAACCACAATTGCCAAAATATTGGCAATGAATGGAACGTATGCTAAAAACAGAAACAAAACCAGACACAAAATCCAAATTTAAGATCTACAAAAATCTGAACAAAAATCTGAACCAATCTGAGAAAGCGTAAGTTTGAGACCATGCTCTCACATTTCACAAAAGCCACAATGCTCAGACCAAACCCTCTTTGTCCCAAGACCTGAATTTTACAATAGGTTTGTGTCCTTGGGGTACCTTTTCCTCTCAGGCATAAATGAAGAAGCCTGGAGGTTTCATTCAGTGCCCTTGACAAAACTTGCAAGCACTCAACCACTGAAAAAATACTCATGCCTTTTCAGTGTTATTCTCACTGTATCTGCTTTTGGGCATCCCCATGCATGGCATTAAACATGCCCAGAAAACTGTTACGACAGGAGCTCCAGAAACACAGAGCCAGGGCTCTCTTAACAGCCAATGACACTGTTGCAGCTGATTAATCTGTGCCCTACGATGTGATCTTTCTCTTTCAGCCAAGTTGATATGCAAGCTTACCTTTGTGGCGGAAATCAGTCAAGTTCTGCCTACAGTTCCAGTGTAAACCCGAAGCCAGTTCACTGTTCCATTCCCAGTGTTACATTTCAGACCTACAGCACTGTGAAAGGTGATGCATATCTAGAATCAGACACTGGTAATGCAGAAAGATTACATTTTAGATAAGCAACAATGTCCTAATGGTGCACAAGGAAACAGATGCAAGGAAGCTTCAGGAAGAATAATTTGAATATCCTGTATGTACAATAAATTCCAAATGAAAGGTGTTGAACTCTTCTACCACCTGCAAACTCTGAGTAGTCTGAGTCAATGAGCAAGTTCTCAAACAACAACAGCTTCCAGCTGCACATCAGTGGGACAAATCTGACCTTTCCATTCCCAAACTGACCCAAAAGATCTCATGTATCTAATACATAAACGTGTGCATAAACACACATCATTTAAGAACTGCGTTGATTGCTCCTTGTTGTCTTTTCACATAGAAAAGATTTTCAGAAGCAAAAGAACAGAGGAGCCCCAAATTTTCTCCTTCTTTTGGAAAATCTCTGCTGAAATATCATCACCAGAAAGTCCATACTTTTATCACANACACGAATCCAAGGAATATGGGGTCAGAATCACAGTAATGGGAGATCATTTTGTACTGTTAAAAAAACTGTAATGGGATAAAAGGATCAAAATTGTTTATACCAAATACCAGGAAGTATTTTAAAACTTTAAATCTGTTGTTATGAGCAGATGATGTCACCTAGGAAATAGTTTGAAGATAGAAGTGGGTGGCTGTTGTCAGCTGCCCACCCAGGCTGCAGCCTGTCCCTAAGGCACTCTCAAGAAAGGCATGGCCCAAGCAGCTCCTGGACTTTGTGATCTGTTCTGCTGCACAGCTGGTATCCCCCTGACTGGAAATCAGCCCTCGTGTTCACTGTAAGGTGCTGCACATACTGGCTGCACCTGTGCAAGTTCCTCTTAATGTCTGTTTGCATAATTGCCTGTAAACCCACAGAGCTGGGATTTTTCTACAGCTCCTAAAAAGGCTGGGCTACACAACCCAGCAGAGTTTAAAGCTCAAACATTTTGCCCACCTTTGAAAATCTCAGCCAAAATGACCAGTTTGGTTTGCTCAGAAACAGCCCCTCTCACCAATCTGTATAACAGCTAAGATTCATCAGGCCTTAAGAGACAACACTTGTCCATTCAGAACTGTTCAGGGGAAGGGAAGGAGTCTTAATTCTGGAGTTTGTTTTGCCTTGAATCTAGCAGAACTCAACTATCAAACCACACTGTGACACTCCTTCATTACACATTGGAAGAAAGTTAAATTTCAACAAATGTGAGAGCAGGGAGGGATGGGCTGCTCCCCGCTGAAAACCCTGTCGCACTTTCTGCATACATTATTTTGCAATTGTTTTAAAACTATGCTGAGAATTATGGATAAGAATCTTCTAGGCCAAATAAATGGGACAGAGCAATTTTGCAGTGTCATTCTCCCCGCTCTCCTTTTTTTGTGCTTTGAACAGCTAAGCCCATTGCAGAGAGTATTTGACTTGGCAGTTAATCACCAAGGCAAAAGGTCATGTACAAAATCTTAGCTTCCAAGAAACACTCAGTTTAGCAGTTGCCACTAATTGACACCAAGAAAAGATCAGACTCCAAGCACTCAGACACTCCATTTCTCCCCATCTGTCAGTAAGTTAATTACTGCCTCTTTCTCCACCTCAGGAGAGGCACTGGCCTCTGAAACCCAACTTTTGAAAGAAGTCACACACATTGACCCAGACTTTTGCAAATGACCCTTCAAAAGCCATTCTCTGGTGCTTCTTACAAAACACATTAAAATTGTGATCTTTCTTTGCTGTCTCTAATTATAAGGCTACTTTAATTCTCACTAAATGTTACAACACTTTTAATATTGGCTCCAGCAGGAGTGGAAACATGAAGTTATATTTAGCATCTAAAGATGATCTAGTGTCCACAAGGTCATGGAGTCTGGAACCGAGAAGAAGCTGCCACTTCTTTAAGTTTACTCTCATGCTCCAGGATTTATTGTAAAGAAGCTTCTGGTGTTTTTCAAAGAGCTTATTTGTGGATATATTTAACCAGATCCTTGGGGAAATCCTCCTAGCGCTAAAATTAGGATTCGATGAGCCTAGAAGACAAAAGTTTCAGTAACCCTAGGTAAAAGTACATGCAGCAAAGTTGGTGTTCAGCCTGCTTTAGCAGAGTCCGTGTCTTTAGCCAACAGCGCACTGCCATCGTGTGGTTCAGGCTGCCACAGGCAACTGCTGGAATACCGGGCTGTTTTCACAGAGCTTTCCTGGTTTTAATTTCTATTATGCTAATAATGTACCAACTTTATACTTTCAGGGTATTTACTGAAAGTTTTGTTGGGTTTTTTGGCGTGTTTGTTTGTTTGTTTGTTTTTTAAATGAAGCATTTAATGTGATTCTTCAGGCTAGAAAGTTAAAAATGTTCAACAACACTATTCAAAATGAACTGTATTTTGTTTGCTTTACTTTAACAGAGGGCTATTTCTAATGCAGACCACTGCCATCCTTCCTTTTCCTTCACCTGATCCAAAATTTGTGGGTTATTTAAATAATGACATTTTTTATGTATGTGTCTTCATGGACCTAACCTTACTGATCTGTTCTGTTGCTTCTCTAAACTGAGAAAGAAAAAATGGCTTTCTACTCATTCCCTCAATCAATTTGGAACAGTCTTCTAATAATAGCTTGCCACTCCTCTGCCAGTTTATATTCATGCCTGGTTTTACTCCATCCTAGGTGCAGAATCCAGCATTTGGGATTGTCAAATTTCATCCCATTAATCATTGCCCAATGCTCCAATCTATCAAGATCCCTCTGCAAGGTGTCTTGTCCCTCAAGAGGGACAACAGCACCTCCCAGTTTGGTATCAGCAAATGTGCTCATGGTGCATTCCACTCTTACATCCAGATCATTGATAATCAACATATTGAATTGAACTGGCCCTAAAAATGAGCTCTGAGGAACACTGATGATATTCTGGTATGGTGTTTTTTAGGAATCTGAGTTTGAGAGGGTAGGCTGTCACCAGTTGTCACTCAGTTACTGCTCAGTGAACAAGCAACAGCTCATTCTAAAAGGCTGTCTTTATTTTTATTCACAAGGATTGCAGCAGCACCTCCAAGGGACACTCAGCTGTTACTATCAAATAAACAGCTTGCCTGGAGAAGATAGCATTCAAAGCTCATATCAGGTATTTGTTATCACATGTCCATGGAAAAAGGTTTTCCTGACTCAGTCACTACCACTATTACATACCATCCTGGAATATATAAACAAGTATTTTTCTGAGCTAAAATTAATAAAAAGTCAAATTTGCTTTCCTTCTGGCACGTCTGTATTCAAACGTAAAACTCTTTTATGTGCATACAGTTATGCATATATAAACATATGCATTTACATTACTTTTATATATTCAGTTTCCTTTTTTTTACAGTGTAGCCCTTTGCTGTCGTACTGGGGGGACAGACACACTGGAATATCCCACAGGTTTTTCAGTGTGTCATGCCATCATTTTCCGTTCTGTGCCAGAAAATTGGGTTTATAAAGAAGTCTCACAGACCCTGACCCTTCCCACGGGCGCTGTTGGATGTCCGCTGGACACGGCGATCCAGAGGAGGGCGTGCTGCGGCTTTGGAAAGTGACCGCGTCCCTGGAGAGCAGCCCAGAGCCGGCACAGAGCGGGGCAAACGGCCCAAAATCAGCAGGGGAGAGGCACATCGCTGTCAGGGGAGTGCAGGAAGGCAGGGCAGGGCATTCCCCCTTCCGGGCACTGGCTATTCCCCGGGCTCTGGGGGACGGCTGCTGCCCTCCCGCATCCCTGCGCTCCCCGGCAGCTGGGAACGCTCCGACCGCCTGCGCTCCCAGCCTTTCCCTTCCCCTTCCTTGGACTTCTCCAAGCAAATCATCACACAACGACCTTTGGGTTTCAAGAAGTTTTGTAGCATGGGAGGTCTGGAGTGAAAGGCGAAGATTCTAATCCTGGGCAGTTGTCTGAGCTGCTAAACACCAGTGGCTTCTCAGAATTTTAGGCTGAACTTACCGAAAACCAATATTTAATATTGAACCCGAGCCAGTTCCTACCAGGAAAGAGGTCCTACATCCCTTTATGAAAAAGACTGTTCAAAATTGGACATTCAGGTGGTCGTACAATCATTAAAAATATCCCTTTTGTAAACAGATAGCAGAAGGGACATCCCAAAGACCAGCTGAGGTGGTGAGGGCGTGATGCTGATAACACCCAGGTTGTGGATGCAGTCTCTGTAGGGGCCACTCATTTAAGAGTTGGGCTTGACGATCCTTGTGGGTTGCTTCCAACTCAGAATATTTTCTGTAAAATATTATGAAATTTTGGGACAGTAACCAACATAAAAAGCTTATCAGAGGATTTGGTCTCTGATTCCAAAGGAAATACCTGCACTCTCTGCCTTCCCCAACAATTTATACTATTTACTTTATCAATCTTTTGCCTTTGGAAACCCTTAAGAATCATGAAGGAAAGAAATCCTGCCTTTGAATAAAAGTTCTCTTTTAAGTTTAACAACTTTTGTACAGTGAAAGAATGTCTTTAAATGGGAGAAGCTAGACTTGTTAAAAAAGCTTCCCTAACAGCTGGCAGGAGACTTTTTGCTTAAAACAGCAAATAACCATTCAGTGATGAAAATAAAAGAAAACTTATAGGAATTGTATATCTAAAGAAAATTATAATGTAGATGAATGTTGCATTTTTTAAAGTATGAAGTATTTTTAACATTATTAACTTCCATATAACTACATTACACAGAAATAACTATTATACGCATTTTTAACATTTAAATTCTATTACTTTTCAATTATTTGATTTGGTAAGGATTTTTATTAAGTGAAAGCTAGGATAGCTTTCATGTCTTCTAATGCATTCTGTTGTATTATTGAAGTCAGTGGCAGTTTTTCCATGGACTTGAGTAAGAATTGAACTTTACAGTTCCAGTCAGTAGGACAGATCTTAGTTCTTCTTGATGGAAGGTGGGTACTTTGAATTGCTAAACATAGTTTTTGATAACTTTTGGACAAATGAATATCTTGAGGCACTTACCAAAAGACTAGACAATGTCATACTCTGCTGCCCTGAAAATATGCACTGTTACCTTTTCATGGTCTTTTAAATCTGAATTTCCTGTCTTGACCTGTGAACTGTTATGATACGTAGTTAAACAGTCATGACCTTTTATTTCTGTGATGTTTTATTCCACAAGACCTGCATTTAAACACCTCACATGCTCAAACTGCAGCACAGTTTGCAAAATGCTCTGAGTTCCTTTCAAATGAAATATAGTGTGGATTTAAGATGGACAAGCTGACCACTGAAACACATCAGAGGGCTGGCATAGTCCGTGAAATCTGACCAATGAAAAATCCTCATTCTTTCCACAATATTCAGCAGGTCCTGCAATTTTTCTCTCAACATGAGACAAAATGTTAGGTTACAGAACCCTTAAAATTCCCTGCTGGATCTCACAGAATCTGCAAGTCCCACCCCGCGGAGAATGCCACTTTGTGGCAGTCTCTGCACATTCCCTGAAAGAGTTCAAATTCTTTACACCAATTGAACGCATTTCTGTCTTGTTTGAATGGCAGAGTGAATGGAGACACTTGAGAGTTCTTGGTCACAGACATTTTAATTGATCTCTTGGCTGCAGTATACTGTAATTTGTATGGAAATATGCATTTCTCTCTGGAGGCTGTCCTGCAGTGGACTAAGCATAGCCATGTCACCTAACGAGCACTTTATGAACCATAATTTTCTCTGTTCAAATTATATCTCTTAACTTAGGATGCGCATGAAGAACCTTTCCATACACACACACACACAGGAGAGAACCTGTCAAAACATGTAGCTTTGATAACATTGACTCAAAACCTGAACACTTAACAAGAGCTCTCTATGAAATAAATGGAGGAGACTAAAAACCATGTTCTCTTAGGCTAAACTGCTTTCCACACTATCTACAAGACAGCCTCAGCTGTGGTGTCCCTGGTGCAAATCTCATTAGATAGGCTGGTAAGTTATGCACGCAGAAACAGACTTCTAAGGATTGCTCTGCCAAGAAGGGGATTGGCAGCACACAGAGCACTTCCCTTCCCGCTCCCCATGCTGTGGGATCTGGTGAATCCCCAGCTGTGCTCTAAAGCAGACCTGTCAGGTCTCATGCACTGGCTCACTCGTTTGTATCCCACCCTGTCACCGCCGGCATTGCACATTTCTGCACGGCGGCACCGCGGCTTCTCTCCACTTCTGGATCCCACACGTCAGATGCAGGTGGTCAGTGTGCTCGGTCATTATCTGACCAGCTGCATCTGATGGGAGGTCAAGGAGCAGAGGAAAGGTCACAGTGCTGGCACTGCAGCTGGGAAATGTGCTCTTCAGCAGGGCCCAGTGCTGACAGCAGCCCTGCGAGAAGGCGTGCTCCCCTCCCAGGGCTGCGTGCTGTAGGGTTCGGCTCTTTAATGACCAGACAGATGCTTCTCACCTAACCTTGCACTGGAATCTGTGCCCCAGCTCATGGAAGCTCATGTCTGAAGACCAGAGACTTAACAGGTTTGTTGCATAGGCTCTGCTTTCCCATGAAATTTCTGCAAGAGACATGACGAGACTTCAGAGATCCGGCTGGTATTTCCACAAGAAACCTTTTGTTGACCTTACCTTTACCCTTGTGCTATTACTGATCAGCTACTGGAGACACAGAAACAACAACATGAACTCTGATTTTTTTTTTTAATTTTATTTACAGAATAAAAAGGCAATAAAGAAGTACTTACGATGAAAGTAACTGTTGTGGACAGATTTATGCCTACTTCTGAGTCTCTCTTGGTGGCAATCAAAAATTACATTTCATAAATACATGTTTGCATACAGTTACTTAAAATGAAAAAGGCAAGTTTTTCATTCCTGAGATTTTAAATGTCATCCACCCAAAAAAAGAACTGTTAACATTTCAGCTGCCCTCAGTAGAGGAGGCCAGTGACTGACATATGAAAAGCCTCAAGGCTGTAGTTATTTACAAATTTTGATTTTCTAGATTCTTCCACATGTTTAATTCTGCTCCTCACCGTAAACCTTCCCACTGTATTTCATTGACTGGCATTTTAACAATAATTTTATGTATTCCCAACATTTCATTTTCTGGCCTGATTTTTCATCCCCTTCAGTACTATGTCAAGGAACAACAAGACCTGGAAAATATTTTTATGCAGAAAATTTTCATTTGGTCTTGTGTACCATTTATTCCACACTGATGGATGCAGCAGGTTTTCACTGCTGCACATGTCCCTCTGTGGTATTTCCTTAAAAGCAGGAATAGCACTATCTAAATAGAGGCATAATAAATTAGCAGAATTTAACAATTTTCCTCACAAATGTAGCCCCAAAATCCAGTAAAATAAGACTGAGGAAAAAATTAGATAGGCTGTGCTTTACATTAATTTGAATCTTATGGTTTATTTGTCAGAAGAACTCCCTTTGGCAGAATCTCCACTGACAGCCACATGTTGTTTAGGGTATCATATTTGTTGGAACATAGGTATCTGTTCTTTAAGGCATAAAATCTTTCATTATACATGAAAACCACAGTCCTTACATGTAAGAAGAACTTGTGATCTTAAAGATTAATAATTTCTATTACATTTCCTGAATCTCAATTAGTAATGTGCAATTGCATTTATTTTTATGTACTGAGCCCTAAACATCTGCAAGGCTGGAAAATCTTAGTGCATTTTTAAAATTCTATTTCATCTAGAGGTGCAAACACACAAAAAAAAAACCCATAAGAAACAATAAACAGGCCACCCTATCCCAAATAATCAAATGCAATTAAAATAATAATGTTATTTTGTATGGGATGGTGGATAAATCCCAAGTAGACAATCTGTTCAAAACTTAAAAATAGTAATTCATGGTAAAAGAAACTTTTAAATGGAATGTGTAAGTTTATTATCAATCTTGTAAGGTAAAAAGCAGTGGCAAAACAACATAGAAAAGTTATAAAAACTCAAATACTTCAAGAATTTAGAGTATGTTTCGAAGACATACTTATGTGTATTAATAACCCCTGCAGTGTGTAAGAAAACTGTATCCGTATTCAGAATAGTCATTAATTATGCTTAACCTTCAATAGCAGTTTGTCCACAATACTATTCTGCAGAACTTAATGTGTATCTGCTTTCTCTAAGCATTTTCCTCTCTAGTTGTGGCATTTTCAGCTACCACTGTTGACTGCTATTTCTGATCAAAGTGAAAGAAATATTAGCCGCTGCAGATATTCACCCTCCTGTTTCCTATGGTCAAATGAATCCAGACATTCAAGAGGAACACCAGCAATCAGAATTCCACACGAGATCTAAATCCTCAGTTGTCAGGTTCCACCCAAGAACTTGAACCTTCCTGTTCCCATACCTTTATTTGCCACATCTCACCCATTGTATTCCACTTGCTGCCTTTCCATGTGCTACCACCAGCTACAAGTGGGTTGGCTATTGTCATTTCACTAACCCTAAAGAAACTTAATTCTATCTTCATAGTTAATTCCTGAAAGTTTTCGTTATACAGGTGGAGTCTGAGGCACCTCCCACAATGTGGCTTCAGCAGAATAAAGCAGAAGCAGATGGGAACTTGCTGGACATGTGTAAAGTTGTAACCTGCATGCAAGAAGATTTCAAGAAACCTTAAATTGTCCAGAGCCAAGCACTCCTCCTAAAAATATTCCCACCAGTTCACTTCTTCTTTCTTAATTTTGCTCACGGTTCTAACAACAGTTGATTTTACACATGTACTTTAACACCAGTGGAAGAAAGAATGGGATCTAATTTCCTGAGTATTACCCCCATGCCTCCACTTAGAAAGGAAAATGTTATTGGAAATGTTTGGCAGATGAGCCACCTTGTGCAAAAGTCTGAGTTTTAAATATCTGGTTGTGTTTGTGTTCCCTGCACTGCACACATTGGAACTAAGCCCAAAGGAACAGCCTCACTTCCCAGGCCTCAGCAATCTTCTCTCCCCTTCCTTCTTTCTCCCCCCGGTATTCCTAGTGAGTTAATCAGTTCTTCCACACCTGCACAAGGGACAGCTTTTTAAAAAATCTCATTATTACACTTCGCAGTACATTACAATGGTGATAAAAGGGACATCTCTATTTAGCGTTACCTGGCTTCTAGATTTCAGTCAAAAACCAGCTTAATTTTGACTCTTGCTACCTTCTCATTATTACATTTCTGTCTTTATTAACTGATAATCTATGTTGTTCTGGATGTTCAGTACTTTATTTACTTCGTTTCCCAAAGAGAGAATAAACAATTTAATTCCTGAAAGCTTTCTGATTTTTCCCTCCTCATTTTTTTTTGTTTCATTCTGCTATTGAACATAAAACAGATGGACAAGAAAAAACAAGGATGGAAAGAGTATTCTAATGGCCAGGATTAATTAATCACAGAAAAATGACAATAATGTTTCCTACAGGCCAGTTTGCAACTCTGTGTTTTGCTTCAGTGGATCCTTAGCAAAATCTAGAAATAAACACAGGACAAGGAAATGAAAAGAATGCAGAAGCTGCTTTATGTTTGGGATTGATTCTACTTCTTCCTATTCATTTTCTCTATTTGAAAATAAAGAAAGAAAAGATACACACCCCATGACTTTATATTTATTTCCAGTTGAAAGAAGATTTGCACTTTTTTTTTTTTTTTTTTAATTTTTTTTAAAGCGTAAAAACTTCA
>VYZR01027228.1:2465-22233 GCA_013400675.1 Oxylabes madagascariensis
AACAAAACCTCTTTTTTTTTAAGGCACAAATGCTCCTTTCAAGCAAAACTTGCACATCCCATTAGACAACAAAAACCAGACCCAGGAACTTACAGCACTCACTCTTTGCAATTTGAGATGTTGTATCATTCCAGTGCTGTATCATTCCAATGTCCAAGAGTAACAGACTAGCCCTCTGCCTTGAAAAGGGCCAACAGGTTTGAAAATAAATTCTATGGCAAGTTATTTCACATCACTGAAAATCTGCTTTCAGTCTTTTCCTGAAAATATTTTTCCTGATTGTTAGTTTATTTCTTTGGCCTACTGATTCAAATGCTACACAGGAAGAAATGTGAAAAGAAAATGTAGCCCAAACAGAAAACGTGCAGGTTAAAATCCAGCACTAAACTGCAAAAACAAGCAAGCTGGAAAACAATGCAACGTCAAATATAATTTGCTTGCTGTTTCTCTCAAATACAATTTTCTGCAGTTTTGCTGGTCATATATGTATATATATAAATACATACATATGCACATACACATAATGACAGAGCAACACACTGATGCATGTGAGCCAAATCCCACAAATCTCAAAGCTCCTCTACGTGTCAGAAGAAGCTGAATTCAGAGTGCTTTACATTGGAGGTTTTTCAAGTAAATAAGTCAGAAAGTGGACAAATAATACAATTTTAATCCTCCGTTATGCAAAATCAAGAGTAATTTCTAGTTCTACATACAGAAGTGAAACTTCAGCTATATAAAATATTCACCTGACTTCAACAAATCCAAAGGATTTCACTTTCAGAAGGTTCCAGGGAAAACATGTTGGTATAAATTATAGTGTTCTCCTTTCTGGCAACATCTGAAAATAGACCTCTAAGGGGGAGTGAAAACTGGGGTGTCTCATGAAGATGTTGCCCCTAAACTTTGGTTAGCTACATCTTTCATTCTGGTCTTAACCTACAGAGTACTGGGTTTAATCTAACTGCATTTTCCAATCCCAGATCTAAAATTAAAACTGCTGTTACCTAACCCTATGCATGGGTTTTGTGTGTTGCGTGGCAGTTTTTAAGGAAAGTCTGTCATGCATCCACTACCTGGTCTCCAATACCACAAAATTTTTCCATGAAATGTCATTAATGACATCAGTGAGTGCTGTATTAATTTAGTTTAGTAAAGACAGCAAGAAGAAGTCAGTAACAGCATTTCACTACCACTGGCCCCCACAATCAAAGCCATAGCAAGTGTGGGATGAGTTGTGTGTCTGGCTTCCTTTGCAGCTGTGCCCTGGCAAACACACTGGACACACAGAGAGCATGTGAAGTTTGGTACATATACACAACAGTGGGAATACAAAGTGCTCAGATAGACCCCCACAACTGGGGAATGCCTGAACTTGTCAGGTTATCTGGTACAGAGTAGCGTAAACCTAGAGCCAAGAAGACTGATATTTTCAGGTACTGATAATGCTTTTACTCTACTTGCTAAGCTAAGCCTCTTTCATGTCTCCACATCAAATGTCTAGATGCAAAGTATCCATCAGTATTTTAGATGGCAATTTTTTCCTGCCTGCGTGAAGAAAGACAGTATAAGCATGCATTAAATCAAGAGCTTTCCTTGCTTTTGGCCCTTGTGTGTTCTTTCTGTTGTCTGTAGAGCTCTGCTCACTTGTCCTTGCTTTGAGAAAGCAAAGTTTACAATGGAACAGCACAAGAAGTCATAAGTTGCCCCTTTACCATTAACTTCTGATTCTGTGATGGTTAATTTTGATTCCCATCATTCCTGTATACGGAAAGCCCCTCACTTTTTATGTGGAATTGTGTCCTCCCTGTCTGTTCCTTTGCTTTGCCTTTTGGCAGGCAAGATACCCTAAAATAATCTGACGTACAGAAACACAATTGCTTTTACAAGCACAACACTTGATTATATATTTGTTTTGAAAACAGTTTCCAGAGCCTAGAGTATGTCAGCAAAAGCCAAAGAAAGAGTGTTGATGTTGTTACAAGGTCAGCTCTTCAGAGACAGTAGGCAGCAGTGTTGGCACTCTGACAAATTATCACCATGGCAAAGATGGCAGCTCTCAAGCAGTGATTCAGCTGCTTTGACAATACCAAGGCTCCAGCTAAATGTGAAGATAAGTTACTCATATTTCCTCGCACACACACACTCACATGCACTCTACCTTGGGAGTTTCTTAATGTCTCTTTTTTTTCCTTTCCTTTTTTTTAATGAAGTTGCAGGGTTTAACGAAAAATAGAAGCCATGTGCTTAAGGCTGACAGACCACAGTGAAAGTTCTTTCTCCTCATACACACATATTCTGTGCATATATACACCCACCTACACAGACACCTCCTATTGACAGGATACTATTATAAACAAGCTTTTCCTTAAGCGGTTGAAACAGCGAAATGTGACTCTCAGAAGACTTCCTTCCTCTGTAGATAATTTCCATCTTCCCCTCTCATTAATATAAGGGCTTTTGCACCTTTGTCTGTGGGGGGACAGGCTGCAACAGCCTTCCCAGGCACGAGACAGCATGCACAGGGGCTACACACACGGGGATGGTTTAGTTCCCAGAGTCAAGATCTAACTGCTCAGTCCTGCTCCTCTCTTGCTCTCTGGGGAACATATTTTGGCTCTTCCCCTGTGCTCAGTTGCCAAATTTTTATGACACTAATATCTGCTGCGTAATTCCGTAAGTATTTTATACATACCTTGTCCTCTTGCTTGTACACAATGAATACTTGCGTCTCTAGTGTCAGCAGTGCCATACTTCTGTATTCCACCAGAAAACTTAGTGATAGAGGGAGATGTTTAGAGGCTATGCATAAATTCCAAGTCCTCTTAAAGCTACAATTACAGGCAGGCTTCTGGAAACTGCTCTGTAAAAATGTACGAATTTCACTTGGGCTTTTTTATTGGGATATTTTGTTTTAAAGTCACTGCTTTTGTTTAATTTAGTGGGCCTGAGAGGACAATTTAAAATTTGCAGGAATGAAAAAACATCTTGAGATAAACTATCTCGAGTAAAGCCTGCAGACTTGTCAGGAGACATTGCCAGCACTATCTGCTCTGAAAAGCCTTTTTCCAGGCTGGAAAAAGCTATAAAATTCACTTTGCTATACAAGGTGCTTTGTTCTTAGTCTTGATATTAAAAAAAAAGCTTTTGTATCTGCGTGTGCCCTGCAGCCTTGTCCTCGCTCCATGTTAGGGCAAGAATGGGGTGTGCATCAGCTGCCTCCTCTGCCTCTGCCTTGGCATGCACCCAGCAGCTTGTAGCTGTTCCAGAGGAAAGGAAAGGAAACCCAGTGCAGGGAGATCCCACGCACCCTCACCAAGCCCCAGCTGGGACCGTGTAAATCAAGCCTCAATTTACCATCCAAGATGTGCTCCAACAGGGAAAATATTTCAGCATTTCTGTGTGAGCAGGTCTTTCCCCAGGAAAGGTACAGGGATGGCCGCTGAACTGTATGGGAGTACTTGTCCTCGTGCAAGGGCCAGGACGAGGACAGCGCTGCAACTACTGGGGTGATGGGCAAGTCCACACCTCCCAAGCACACATGGCACAGTGGAGGCTCTGCTACTTCCTTGCTCAGAGGAGTTTCCCCAAGGAAGAATTCTATCTTTGAAGCATGACATGACCCAATTAATCAGCCTCCAGGGCAATGTGGATCCCCACTGCCGTCTTCCCACTGGTGGCCCTTAGACTGCAGTGGGTACACAGTGTGAAGCAGGAGAATGCAGACATCTGGCTGCTTATAAAACAGCAGCATTAATAGGGTTTTCCTAGCAGTTGCTAATTCCAGGAAGTCTCCTCATTTTCCTACCAAGAGCCATTATCAGGAGAACATTAAAAAATACTCAAAAGTGTTTAGAAACATAAGGATCTCTTTCTAGCAGTACTGGGGTCTTAGAATGGTTCAGAACTCTCAGGAACAAATCACTGTCTAATGATGATAAGCATCTCTGTGAAAGCTGGAATTTTGCACAAAGTCTTCCTGCATCAACACCTTTAGTATGTGCATGTCTCCATCCTTCATAATCGGAGGTCATGCAGCCACACACTCACTGCCCTATTGCTTCTTTATCCTTCGGTGGTTTTGGTGCTTGTGAACAGAACAGGCTGCAGACAAGCACATCACAGCTGAATGCTGTGCCTGTCTGCCTACCTTCTCCCCTTCCTCCTCAGGATGCCTTTCCAGCAAGACCTGGACTTCTCTGGATCAGCCAGTGTGGGTTGCAGGAAGGTCTCAGTTTGCTCAGGCTGAAGCAGCACAGGAAGACAGGCAGAAAGCCAAGTCCGCCGCAAAACTTGGCTGTTTTTCCAAAGGAGAGATTATCACTTTTTTTTTTCCCTTTCAAGAAGCTCCTTGTCAAGGGAGTATTAGTGGAAAATGGAAAGACAGAGCTGTGTTCCTATGCCTGTGATCAGGTATGATTACAGACAGAAAAGATAAATGTACTTTCAGTGAGTGCAAGGACCACTGTCAAAGCCATAGGAAAGGTGGAAGCATTCTCCCATTAGGGGAATACATAAAAGGCAGCAGAGAGAAGTAAGCCAGGCAGTGTTTTCAAAATGAGAACGTACATATGGATGCAGGAGTCTAATTTTAATCACCCACGTATGAAATGTTTGGCCCAGCTCCCAATCTTTTCTGAGCAGGAGCAGTTGTGTAGGATTCCCTTTCCTGGCAGGTGTGCAGGTTGTTCCCTCTCCTCTGCAGCGGGGTCCAAATGAACACTCTTGACTCTTCTCAAGGGGAACAGAGATGCAATAAGGAGAAACCGCCCGTGCAGCAGAGCACTGGCTCCTCTCCGGCAGTGAGAACAGACATCAATCAAGACTCACGGCCGGCTGGCAGGTGGATTCCCCTCCCACCACCATCGCTGCTCTGCAAGCAGGTGGCCAGGTCTGGAGGAAGCCTCATTTCCCATCACCCACACGCACACGGGTGCCAGTAATACTCCTTTACCAGGGTGGGAAGCAATCACTAACTCCTTGAGCTGGGGGAGAGCCTCTGAAAGGAGGGACTTCTTCCTTACTAGGGGTGCCATATGCTGTCTTTTGCTTCAGAAAACTATAAATGCACAAAAAAAGGACTCTCCCTGTTTGTTTTGTTTTTTTTTTTTAACCCAGTACCTATTTATCCCAGACACGCTGTTCAACACACGCTGTTTACAAGCAACATTAGGCCTCTTATTATTCTTACAGGTCTTGTGCCTTAAAATAAAAAACATCCATGTCTAATGAGGGGAAAAGATACTACAAATAACTACAAATTACATTGCCCAGATGCAGAGCTTCTCCTTTTGTTACCGTTAGGCATCAGTCTGAAGATCAGCAGAAACGTGTTTGCTAAAAATTGATAATCACTGACTTCCTGTTTTATTTTTAATACATGCTTTGCAGATCGTCTTACCCATTCGAGAAAATGATAGCTCTCATTTCATTGCTGCTGACACTGTTCTGCTGCCTCACAGGAAAGAAAAGCAAGGAAAAGAAGAGCAATCTCACAGGGAGGTTAAAATGCATGTTTGTTGATCCAGGAGTACTGGACAAGAGGGGCGAGTACTGACCAGCAACATCTTGCAAGCCCATTCATTACCCAGCTGCTGGAAAACCAAGTATCATAAATATTTCATTGATTATCAGGAACCTAAAGCATGAGCCATGGTACTGACGTTCAGAGACCTGGGAGGAGGGGAGAGGGAAATGCAAGAGAGGTTTTTTTCAGCACTAGCTGCAAGTAGCTCATCCCATCTCTGCTTAGAGATTTAAGGCCCAGTCACAGCAATACTATTAAAATCTCGGATAAAAATATTCCTTTAGAAAAACTGGAACTCCCACAATCTAATGGGAGCCAAAATCAAAGCGAACAGCAACAAAAGCAACTCCACAATAAAAATCTGAAAATGCTTATAGATCCTGAATGCAAAACACACCCAACTATATACTGTGAATCACAAATCAATGCCAGCAGCGGGAAGTATTTCAACACTCTACTAGTTTTGGAGTTTGGACTCAGCTCTACTTAAAAATTTATAGGGGAAAAACAATTTCAGTAATTCCCCTTTGGAAAAATAAATTTCCACAGGCAGGCAAGTCTTGGGTTAACCAGCTCCAGGACTTCAGATCCTGCCTCAATGAGAACATTTTCAGAGATAAGATACAAAGGAACATAAAATAACTCTTCCCTTGCAAGCTAAAAATAAACCACGTGAATTCCTGCTTCCTTTCAAGATGCTAAAACAAGCCTTCAAACAGTTACTTGAAACTGTTTCACCGGTTTGTGCTACAACTCATCCTTCCCTTCAATTTATTTTCTGTCAGTCCTTGGCAATTTGTACAGAAAGTTCAAAAAATGATTGGTGTGGGTATTGGCCACCTATAGAAAATACTGCTCCTCTAAACTCAACAGATAACTCTTGCTGTGCTTGTTATATTAGTGGATGCAGAAAGTACTTCCAGTTCCCCATCACAGGCACACGCTTTGTCAGTGCCCCAGCACCTAACACAGGCAAGGCTCCCCTCCCTCCACACCGTGCCCACCCTGCTCTCCACACACACCCAGCATGGGAGTTGGTAGGTGATCTGACACATCCCTCATCCAAAAAGGCAGGGGGCATTTTAGTGTCCAGAGCTGGGCACTGCCCTGAGCACCAGCCCCTTAGCCTACACCAGGTACGTCTCTCCCCACCAGTAAAATCATATTTGCATGCAAGATGGTGGTATGAAGCCTTTTCCAGCACGCCAGTGCAGCTGAGTGTGGTTTCTTTGTGCTGAAATACTGCAGGGGTGTCTCCTGATTGCCTGCATCGATTCGAGGAGCATCTGCCTGCCTGCCTGCCTGCCTGCAGAGCCCGGGGCGGTGAGGAGAGCTGGAGCCAGCTGTGGGCCTGCCCTGGCTCACTGCTGCCAAGCCAGCAGGATCCAGCCAGCGCGCTGAAATCCCAGCTAGATCTCCTCCGTGCACGGCGGGAGGGAGGAGGGGGTCAAGGCAAGGGAAGAGCTGTGGCACACCAACCCCAGAGCACGACAGAGGAACAGCCAGGCCACCAGACAGCCCTGCCAGTCCCACAGCCCCACAAGGACAGATCCAGCTCCCAGGGAGCCAGCTGACCTACCCAACAGCAGATGTATGAGGAGGCGGAGGTCCATGTGTGCGCTCCAAGCAGATAAACCCTGGTAGCCTCCTGATTCACAGGCAGGGTAGTAAGAAGCTTTCCAAGGCTGAACACGGTCAGAAACTATTTTCCTTAATCGCCTATTTATTTTGTCCTTTAAAAGTATGCTGTCAAGAGACAAGGCCGCATTACAAAAACACCTTATCTGTGTTTTTCCAAGATGTCATATTACTTAAGGGACTGGTAAATTTAGCTTTGCACACTGAATATTCAACTGACCTGGTCCATTTAATCTGTAAGACCATTCAAGCATATACCAGGCTGTGCTAGAGCCCCAAATCCTAGCCTATGAAAAAATCCGTTAAAGTTGATGTTAAAAATGAGAAAATAATTTATTTTCATTTCCAGTTGGTTAGTGAATGAGGGTACTAAATAAATATCTTCTAATTCAAGGAAACTGAGGACAAAACATGACATTTAGGAAGGGCATTTGAGCACTTCTTTACTAGCAGAGTTAATTACCTGAACAGAATAAAGCACATACCCGTGTGTTTACAAGATCATTGGTGAGAACAGAAGAAAAATACCTACACCACCATGGGTTCCCCTAGTGCTGCAAAAGAATTCAGTAATAGTTGGATAAAATTAAGAACTACTTTGCCATTTTTAAGAACTACACAAACAAACACATTTGAATACTTTTTAATACTGTTTTTTTTCTGCTAGTTTTCAGGAGTGTCTCAGTCTTCACAGTAAATTAGGTCTCTCTCCAAAGTATTTATCTGCTAGCAATGTTGTATGTTCAGTGGTGTCTAGTCTGGGGCTAGAGGTATACCAGGAAGGAACGAAATGATGAGAAAAAATAGTCTAAGAATTAGTTAGATCTATCTAAGATCCATTAAGTTTAAAAAAAAACTGAAAACCAANGTGTCTCAGTCTTCACAGTAAATTAGGTCTCTCTCCAAAGTATTTATCTGCTAGCAATGTTGTATGTTCAGTGGTGTCTAGTCTGGGGCTAGAGGTATACCAGGAAGGAACGAAATGATGAGAAAAAATAGTCTAAGAATTAGTTAGATCTATCTAAGATCCATTAAGTTTAAAAAAAAACTGAAAACCAAATGCAGTACCAACTAATTTAGTCTTCAAGAGTTGATTAACTCTTTTCTGAAGAAGATGGAAATTCATACAACACCCCTCTCCCCCTTACATTACCCTTCTTCTAAACAGTAACTTGGATAAATCTGGTGGGGATAGCAGCAGAAACAACACAATTTCCATCTTAATCATAACAATATACATAGATTTTTCCAGTCTGAACTCTCACTCTCTGCGAAGTGGTAGTGGTTGGGTGTATCCCCTCCTTGCATTTGGCCTTCATAACAATTAGGTGGATTGGGTAATGACTCCAAAGCCATTACAAATGAAATGTTCAGGACACCAACAGGGCTTGCTGGTCACTAATTCCGTAACAAGGAAAGCAACTACAAAACTTAAAGCACATGATTAAGAGTGGTCAGAGATCAGCCACATGAAATTATGAAAGAATTTCTTACTATTTGGGAAGGTCCAGCAATTCCCTGAAGGTAATTTAGACCTCCAAAAAAAAAAAAGCAGCTTGTGTAATTCTTCGATGACTGTCAGGTTCAATACACTGGAGCACAAGTGGGGAGATCCGATGAACTGATTACCAGCTGTAGTTGGCAGAGCAAGCAAAACTTAGCAAGAGAATCCCTCCCATTCAAGGGCACTGGGTAAAATGGAGAAACAAGTCTCTTCCCTCTAGACCTTCCATTTAACACAAACAAACAAGGGCCAGAAATAACATTCCAGATGGAATGCCTTTTTTCTTCTTTTTGGACTATATTTTTATAGGAATTGGAACACACTGGTTTACATCCTAGGACCCCACAGGACTTTTCCTACAGATAATACTACTTTTTAAAACCACTGAGGTGGGCTGTTGTGCAATGTCCAGATCCCCCACTACCAGCTGACCCATATGGCCCCACACCACGGTCAGAGAATGCAGATCCAAGGCTTCCTACGGAGACAATGCCACCAGGGAGAGAGATTTTGAGTTTTAGTCTTCTTTCTGACAACTATAAACAACGGAAAAATTAAGTAGGTGGTTAACATCCATGCTCAGGTGGCTGCTCTCACAGGAAAAGGAGCTATCTTGTGAAGGCAGCAACTGAACTGTGTCACAGACCTGCAAAGTGGCTGTGGTTGGGAGGGACCTCTGGAAGTCATCTGCTCCCACCCCCTGCTCGAACAGGGCCACTCGGGGCTGCTTGCCCAGGACTACTGATGCCCTACCCAGGAACCCCTCAGTTCTTTCTAGCATGATAGCACTACATCTACAACACCATTCTCAGGGTAAATTTTAAAAGCAGGGAATTTGTAAATGGTGAAACAACAGCAACATTAAAGAAGAACTAAAGTGCTCTTCAAAGTTTAGTTTTTAAGCAAAACAGATGCTTCACAATGCCACAGTTCAGCTATATGTCCCTGCACAGATGCAACAAAAAGCTGAAACGCTAATTTTCTGATTTGAAAAAAATCATATTGTTAAAGTTAAATAACAGCTGAACCACAGAGAACTCAGGAAACAGGGCAATCTATTTAGAGCATTAACGACATTTTGTTTACTGCTTAGGATGAATTCATCATGCAAACAGTCCAAAGTGAGATCCTGGCAGACTCTGAACGTGCTCAGAGAGGCTGAGGCCAGAGACATTCTACATCCATATTAGGCTGTGGATCAAGTCCTGAGCGGGATACAACAGTTCTGCTCTCCCTAAGACTTTAAAAGCCCAATGATGGCAAATTACATGCAGAATCACCATTATCCAAAAACTTATTTTATCACACTATGAGCGTGTTAACTATAGAAACATGAAACTATGAATACTGAACTGGAAACCAAAGCCCCCACATCATCAGACTGAAGGAGGATGAGCAGAAGGATTCTTGTGCCCAAGGAAAATGAAAATATTTGCAAATTAAACTAGAAACTTTACCCCAAAGCATGAATCTCATATATATGTCAAATCAAATTTTTGATTTATGCCAAGGAAACTACAGAAGTAGCCTGCTTACTCAGCACAGAATTTATTTCTAAGAAAGGAAATAAATCTACCTCCCTAAAAATGTCACTATGTTTATTGTTATGATTAAACTGCAGAGTGCTCAGCAGTGTTGGCTGGCCTATGCAGCAGTGAATTTTTCTCTCCTTATGTCTTTGGATATTGTGAGTAACACGGAACTATAGAATGGTTTGTGTTGGAAAGGGCCTTAAAGATCATGTAGTTCAAACCCCCCAGGCCATGGGCAGGGACACCTTCCACTAGACCAGGTTGCTCACAGCCCCTTCCAACCTGGACATGAACACTGCCAGAGATGGGGCATCCACAATTTCTCTGGGAAACCCGTTCCAGTGTCTTACCATCCTTACAGTAAAGAATTTTTTCCTAATATCTTATCTAAACCTACACTCTTTCAATTTAAAGCCATTCCACCTTGTCCTATGCCTACCTGCCCTTGTAAAAAGTCTCACTCTCTCCAACTCCCTTGTAGGTCACCTTTGGGTACTAGAAGGCTGCTCCAAGGTCTCCCTGGAGTTATCTCCGGGCTGAACAACACCAACTCTTTCAGCCTGTCGTCATATGAGAGGTGCTCCATCCCTGTGATCATCACTGAAACAGGTGCAAACAGGACGGGCAGCTCTACTACATTTAAGCTTTCCCACAATGCCATTATTACTGTATTTGAAAACAACAATTTGGGACATGAGAAAACAGATCTTCACATTACAGTTAGAAACGGATACAAACTTTGGGCACTTAATTTTAACAGTCTGTATGGAATGAATTGTCTGCTTTAGTATCATGCATATGAATAAATGTTTCCTTCACAGCCATGACTCAGGAAAACTCCTCTGAAAAGGAATGAAAGCTGTGCAGTGCTGGTCCTTCAGTTCACCTCCTGACTGTGATTTCTCTCACATCCACATGCAAGCACATCCTGACGCAATTTGGATCTACTGGAACTGATGCTGACAAGCCCTGGAAGCTCAGTCTCCTTCCAAACCCAAATTTTTTCCCATTTGGATTGTTTAGCTATTTGCTTGCACACATGCATCAGTAATATCTGTCAATTCTGGGACAACAGTTATGTGTTGTTACCCAATCCACAGTAATACCACCATGTTATGTACACTGAGGTACCAATAAAAGGTACCAATAAAAACACTTTGTAAACAGAGAAAACAGAATGCCAGATATAGAGGAATTTGGAAAAAAAAAAATTAATGCCAGAAATTAGGGCTTCAGTGATTTACCGCAGCACACTGAGTACAGTGCTGGACCCAGGAGACAAACTTTTTTGTACCCAATGTCAAGATTTCCCCACAAATATTTTCATGGCTTTTGAAAGCAAATGTATAATGTGTCTTGAAAAACCACACTGACAGCAAGATCCTGCCCAGCAAAAGAAAAGCAGTCAAGCTGGGCTCTGGCTTTTCCCAGGGCAGGTTTGTTCCAACTTCACTATGGAGCTGTTAGGGGGGCAGGCTGCCCAGAGTTATTCAATGACCTATTACAGGGTTCATCAAGGTTCATAACCATGTCTTGCAACACAATGGAGAGTGACAGCAACCAAACCATGACTTCTTTATTTGGTCCCATCTCCCTGACAAGAATATGCCTGTATTAGTAAGTGACACTGGGCAAGGACGTGCTCCTGAGAGCTGGAGCTGTTGCCTGCACTGCTACAACACCACAGTGTCCCTGGCACGGTTTTGGGCCTAAACAGCCCCCCTCCCTCCAGAGGGCTCCTGGGCAGAGTTTGGGAGTTTGCAGAGTACAGAGACGTTTCCAGCAGGCTGTTTGCTTGTGGCCACCCAGTCTAGAGACCAAGTTCAGCAGTATGAACACATGCCGTGCCATCCCAGTTTGTCCTGGTGCCAGAAGCAAACCTCTGTGTTTACTAGAATAGAGTGTCAGTCAGTGAGTTATTTAGTGTGTTGAGGTCTGCACTTCTTCAGCTAGATACGTGAATCTGGATGCCAGAGCTCTTTCCAAAATGATGTAAAAATGACATGTTGCTTAAAAAAGCTCATTTCCAAATCAGCTTTTTCCCTCTAAAGTATTAATAATAATGGTAATCAGACCAGCTGATTTATCTGAAAGAATTGCAGCTTTCCTTGCAGTCTTTAATACATGTCCTCCACAGCCATACATGAGAATTCTGACAGGTTGCTCAGACCTAAAGCTACTTTTACAGAGATTATATCCTTTATACTTACTGTTTCTGTGCTTTTTCTTTTTTTTTTTTTTTTTAATGAGCTGAAAACTAAGGTGCTCTCAGAAGCCAGAATCTGACCCAATTAGGGCAAACTCTGGCCTTCTTCTTCAGCCCTGACCATTCGTTTGGAACAAGAAACAAAGACAGAAATCACCCCTGCCCAAGAAATTGCCATGCTCTGGGACATATACAAACAAAATTGTTTGGCAAGCCAAAGCAAGGCATAAACAGAACTCATGTAGGCTGCTTTGCCTCATAAAAGGTAAACTTCAGTTTTAATAGCTTCTCTAAGAATCAGTATTTTACATTCGAGTATCCTTAATTCCAAAACAGAGGTTATCAAATGAAAAGAGGTGGTAATAAGGTAGGACATACCTGAGGAGAGTATGAAAACAAAGATGCTCTAAAAATACTAGCTTCTGCTCCTGAGTGTAGAAGGACTGAAAGTACCTTTTAGCTAGAAAGAAAAACCTCAAACAACACAGTATCTTTCAAAGTAGTTTTGGTACATGCTTGTGCTTCCTGTTAACTGACGACATATTGCCATGCCATGGCACTTTTTTATGAATGAGCTGTATCTCATTTCTTCATGCAGTGCCTATATTGTTTTTTCTTTTCTTCTGCATAAGGTGCAAATTCCTGGGATGAGGAGCACATCTCATGGTGTCATATATCCTAAGAACTATATATACTTTATCAGAGAGTGGGAGTTTTAGTTCCTTTATGATGCAGCCAGAGGCAAAGTTGCATCTCCAAAGTCATGTTTACTGTCAGTAGAATGAGTCTACTTGAGCTGACATCCCAACTCCACTTCCCAGCGGATAATCTGAATGGTTTTGTTGTTTAAAGGCCACTTGATTAATATGATTGGAGAGTAACTGTCACAGAGTTTTACTTGTAGTTGCGCTGCCAAGATTTTAAATCTTTTTGGACCTAAGATTTTTTTTCTTTCTTTTAAGCCTTTTTCTCTGAACCCATTTGTAGGCAGAAACCTGTTTGCTAACAAAATCATAGAATTGCAGAATGGTTTGAGTTGGAAGGGACATTAAAGACCACTTAGTTCGAACTCTCCTGCCAAAGGCAGGGATACCTTCTGCTACACCAGGTTGCTCACAGCCCCATCCAAACTGGCCTTGAACAGTTCCACTGGTGGGATTCACAGCCCCTCTGGACAACCTGTTCCAGTGCTTCACCATCTATATATTTCTCCCATATATCTAACCTAGATTTCCCCTCTTTCAATTTGTACCTATTAGTCCTTGTCTGTCACTACAGTTCCTGATGAAGAGTGCCTCTCCAGCTTCCCTGTAGGCCCCCTTCAGGTACTGGAAGGTTGCTGTGAGGTTTCTATGCAACCTTCTCTTCCCCGGGATGAACAGTTCCAAATTTGTCAGCCTGTCTTCACATGGGAGGTGCTCACCAACTTTGTGGCCTCCTCTGGACTCGCCCCAACAAAATGCTGTGGTGAGGCTCTGGTCAGAGGACCTGGGAAGTGGCAGGACACCAACAGAAAAATCCTGTTTGTGCTCTGCTCTCCCACTCCCTCTCTGGCCTTCAGCAAACACCCAGCTGCTGCTTCTCGTCACAGACATGAAGATTTGTATCTCTGCTGCTCCTTTTGTAAAGGAGTCGCCTATACACTGCATTGTATTTCAGACATCAAAGCGAACATTCTGAGTCTCCGTTATGCCAACAGCTACATCAGTTTTAGGGTACGTGCTGGCAACCTCAGCACCATACAAGCAGAGATGACGGCTCTGGCACCCAGCCTGGCCTGCACAGCAGTTATTTCTGTGCACACAAAACCACTTGCAACAGCAATATAAACTCACAGTTGCTCGTATCTGCACATCAGCTCGTGCTGTTCAGCACCCTTCCTTTTTGTAACATGAAGTTACAAAAAGTTAACAACTTTCCTGCGTTATTACGTGGGAAATATGTTTATCCATGGAATTTACCAGTTACTCTCCTGTCTTAATTGAAGTATTTTTGTCTAAGCAACTGGTAATCCGTTTATTCAGGTAGGACTTAAATTGAAATGATGACTGAGTTCAGCACAGCTCTCTGAAACCCTTAATACACTGCTACGACACAATTCAGAGTATGTGAAACTGACGGCTTTCCTGAAGACGTCAGGAAGGTAACCTTTGTCTGGAATAAATTTTTGGGATGTAGGATGTCTTCTTTCTACTTGTTTCCAAACATGTATTCCTCTGTAGTGGGAAAATCTGCCTCACATTAATAAAAGGCTCTTTAATGAACCACTCAACTATGGTATTTTTAGTTGTCCAGTTGATTAATTATTTTATAACTTTGGAAACTGTTTGTAGAGTGGAGTCACTTATATATACTCTCTCCACGCTCTTTATGCCTGGGCCAGGACATTTCTCATTGAGCAGTCAAAAAACATGGGGTCCAGTGAAGTGAAATGCGTGACAAGCAAACACAGAAAATCTTATGAAGGAGCTCAGAAAAAAATCCCAAAGCCTTGTTACTACAGATAACTGGGGGCAGGACCTGTTGATTTATGCATCTCTTTAAGATGCTATGACTCCCACTTACCAGAATTTTGTTCATGTTTTCATCAGGTACAAGCTGAGTTTGTAAAAAACACAATTTCCTGCAAACTTTGCCTGTTATTTATCCTTAAACCATTACCACCAGAGGGGAAACTGGAACAGGAGCAGTGAGTCTGAAAGCACAAAGGACTATATAAAGATGATCTTTTGAGGGGAAAGTGATCTCACAGCTTTATAAATTGCAAAGTTATTTTCCATCATAAAGAACTTATTTAGGCAGACCTAAGAGGATTGGGGGATCAATACAGAAATGTATCCAGAAGTATTATGCAGCTTGGTAAAAAATATTAACTCTTCGCTAACCCCACCATGCAACATTCACATTGATCTCAAGCAAATCTACTCATGTGAATAAAATACAGTAAGCATGGGGCATTTACTAAGTAGGAAATAACATTCATGTGACCACACTGAACAAAACAGACATTTAATCAAAAGGCTCTTTCTGAAGAAAAGGGAAATTGCTAAAAGAGAACAGCAACAACAAAAAAACACAGAGCTGAACAAAGGTGTAATCCTAACATCAAACACACTAATGAAAGCAGGATTATTTTCTACTCAGTACTGGCGAATGTGCCATAAAAAAAGTTTTGAAATGTTCACATATTTATCTTCCTTCTGTTTGTCTTTTTCTGACATCTGTTCAGCTAAGGGCTGGAAGTATGGTAAAACACATGAGTTTTGAAAAGCAGTGCTTCATAAACTAAAATGGAAATGAACTTAGAATGTAAGCCACTTTCTTTCCCCTGAGATAGTGCTGTCCAAGAACAAGCAGAGTTCCTCTCCCACCCCCTGCCTGTCCCACCGGAATGCTGCCAGAAGCATAGATGTCATGTACACTTCATGTGAGAAGGATGGAAAAGCCCAGTGTGCTCCAGGATCCTCAAACAAGGTTGTTTTGAATGCTAAGCAGTGTAATTACTACAAAGAAACTGGAGATTCTGTCACCTTTATTCCACAAAACAAGGACAACACCACACTGTCTGCAGAATTATTCCTGAGGAATTCAGGAACAAGAATGCTATCTGTTTGTTTGCTTTAGCAGCCTCAGTGTTAAAGAGACTGGAGATGTCAAAGTTCAGGCTGCCTGTAAAGCTGCAGCTTTGCCCTCAGCGTGTGCAAGACTTATGGGTACAGCATTTGACTTCTCAGTACACACCTGTGCACCCAAATCCATGTGACAACAAATACAGCAGAAACCTTGACAACTGTTCAAAGACCAAGGAACAACTTGGGTGCCACGAGAACACTTGGAGACTCCCCAGCATCTGTAGAGAAACTGGTTCCATCAATGATCTTCATCTGCAGCTGGTTCTTAACATGGATAAGCTGCTTTGGATTTGTTTTCCCTTGAGGGCTACTGTACAGGCCAAACAGGCAGACTTCCACAGGGACAAATAAGAGAAATACTACTCATGCAAAGGTCATGTGTTCTACTGAAGTTTACATCCTTGTTCCAGGGTAGAAGAACACTAAGGCACACCAAAGAAAATAACCCAGGGTTTTCTTGAAATGTGAAGAAACTCAACTTATTTTTATGCCAGTCTTGTTCTCAGTCTTACTGAATCACTTTTGCTGAAATATTAAAAAAATATTCACGCTGAGGAAAACAGCTGGCTAGAAAAATATCAGTTCAGACATTAAAAGTTTTACAAATACTCTGAAAAACTGTACTATAATGGGAACTGCTGGGCAACTTTCCTAATTGGTGGTGCTACCAATCTATTACATAGTCAGGAATTTACATATTTTATTTATCACATACTGCACTATCAACTACCCTCCACTGAGCTGAAAACAGGCAGTCAAACAAAACCAGGAGGGAAGCAGAGAGAAGGCAGAGCTGCCAGCTGAACCTGGACAAGCCCAGTAAAACTGTTTTGTGGCCAGTCTGGCCAGTGAGAGACACCAAAGGACAGAATCTTGTGTCTGCCATGGCATTACAAAGCTGTTTGAGATACATGCACATGCACATTGCTCTGATAAAGAAGGCTTTCACAACATGAATAGTCTGTACCTCTCCCAAAGTCATGTGCCTGAAACCCACAGCCAGTCAGACTGACGCTTGAATGCGTGTGGAGCCGTACAGGCTGTCGAGATAAAATTATCACAGTCCTATTTCAGCAGATTGAAAAGAAACCTGAGATGCATGTTCAGATTAGCTGCAAGAAACTGGATCCCTGGACAAGCAACAGGCAATTCTATCAGCATGCTCTAAGGAAAACTAGAGCAGGTTTCACACAAGCCAACCTCTGGAGAAAGAGGAACAAAACAGTTCCTTCTTCTGAGGCAGTAAATGAGTGTTTCCAGAGCCATGTGTTGACAGTGTGGTCAGGACCGTACCTCAGATCTATCCGTGTGATTACAAAGAGCACTTGGCATTAAAGTCTCCTTTCCTAATTCACTGGACAGGCCTAAAATGTTTCTGCAGTGACACACGAAGGACACAAAAGATCCCACCTAGGAGCTAATTTCTGAATGTACTGGTAACAGTTCTTGGGAATTTGAGTATCTTCAGGCTGGGAAAGACTAGAATTAGGATTGCGATAACCTATTTAATTCCCTGAAGTCATAAAGTTAAGCTGTAAAGTTCTTGCATCAGGTCAAGAGAACGCCTGACACACCAGAAACTCTACTTCATGATGAATTACAGTCAGATAAAGCTGTCATTTGAGAGATTATAATACCAATGTTCTACTCAATAATCATACTTGTACAGGATGTTGCTTTTACGTCTGTAAGTGGGTTTTTGCACTTCTTACCTTCAGTAATGTGTGATCCTATCTTTGGAGTGCCTGTTACACTAATATGAAGTGACACTTCCTTACCAAGGGTTCAAATTTTAGTTGACCTTCCATTCTGTCCTGGACAGGTGAATGAATCAGACTGTCAAATTTGTAATAACTAGTTGAATTTTACTTTTAATAAGATTTCCAGTGCAGATTATTTTTTGAGCCATTCTACCCATCAATTTCTTTATAGGGTCAAAAGAACTGTTGTTCTGGATAATGCATATGACAGCATAAAACAAGGATAAATTACAAGTACAAGATTTGATAAATAGGAGACAGAAGATAAAGAATTCACCTTCAATAAACAGTTGAATTGTGAGTGCTAAGGTCTAGCATTGAAAATAGAACACGAGATACCTGGTAAAGACAACAATGTGTGACTGCCGTGTAGACTTTCCGTGGCCTTCAGAGTTAGAGATGCTCAACATCTCTGAAAAAAGACACAAAGGGCAATACTGCATTTAAAGCCATGGGAAGTTTATGTATGTAATGCATTGTCTCCCACCATCAATACTTCTAGAGCATAAACAGGGTTATTTACGAGTGAAAAAGAAATGCATTTATGAATGAACGGATGTGCTTTCTAAAAAGCCATTAGGCAGAGGGCAGTGGCTGTCAGAAGAAGAGGGGCGTTCCTTTCCTAACACTCAGACAGTCTGATCTCTTTTGGGATTTGATCCCATGAGGAAAGCTAAACCACAAAGTCATCTTGGAATACCTTCATTATGGTCTTTGTCAAAGACCATCTCCCCTCCCTGCCCCACAACCACACCACCCAGTTTATTCAAGAATGCAGCTGGCCAGGTGAAAACAAGAAGGAATGCCTTTCTCTCATCACTCCTCAAGCAAAGGGCCTGTGAAAGGCACAGAACTACTCTGGCCTACAGAAGGGTCATGAAAATGGGAGAAACCAAAGAATCACTACAGAATGATCAGAAAGAACAGAGCAGTATTCACCACAATGGGGCTGAGGATGGCATCAGAGCCAAAAGAAATTTGGTTTAAATTGTAAAGCTCTCGTGGTATCATCCCACTGACATGATAGTTTTAACCAAGTTTCACTAGACAAACTCTTTTAAATAAGCTTGTCATTTTAAGTTCTGCTACAGGAGTCACAACTGCTGCATTTTCCAGCGTGACAAGTAGAATGGATTTAGGTTGGAACCAACTTACTTGTTGCACAGTTTTCTTTCTAGAAAAATGGCAGGTTCTTTTGCCCAAGCTTTTGCACTTTAAAAAGAAGACAATTTAGAAGTGTTTAATCTGTTTTCTCCTGCTGCTTTTGCCACTTCCTGCAATGTTTGGAAAGTCCTGCTCTTTATTTAAAAGCTGAGTTATCAGACGTGGTGAAGAATTCCACAACACATCTATCTGATTTGTTGCCTACATCAACATGGGAAATTAAATGACCCAGACTGTACCTTCATTCTACTAATGGAGTGGAAAGCTGCTTCAAAACAATTACAGTCTGCAGCTGGTCCTTTCTTTTGCTCTGTTTCCCCTCCAAAGCAGGGAGCAGAGGCAGAGATGCCCAGGGAAGAGTGCTCTGCATCTCTGCCCAGTGGCAACAGAATTCTTAATGATAATATTTCTGCTCCAAAAGCAGGAGTCAGACCAGACCCTATGCTGGAAAGGTCTCCCACTCTACTGGTTTCATGACAAATGTGCACCATCCCAGGAATGTCTCCATGGCCATAACTGACAAATCCCAATTACTCTGCTTCCTCCCTAAGCTGTGCAGGTACATGGCAGCTCTGAGTTGGTTTCAACTTCAGCAGTTGCTAAAATGTTGTGCATCATCACTGGACGCAGTGTGGTGCTAAGTAAGCTCTGCAGCTCATGACTGGCATTGGAGCACATCCCACCAGCCTGGGGAAGGGACAGAGGGGAGCTCATGTTGCTGTCTGCTGACACATGTCCTGTGTCTGAATGGGGAGTGGGGACACTACACCGTCACACAGACAATTCAAAACAAGATTTCTTGAGC
>VYZR01027236.1:6838-34556 GCA_013400675.1 Oxylabes madagascariensis
AAACAGCTGTTCAGAATTCAAATTAATGTTTGCAATACATGTTTTGCTGTATTTGGCAGCTCTAATCATAAGCACCAGTTGCCAGAGGTAGGCTCTGGTAGTTTCAGTACTACAATCTGTAAAATTTACTAACACATAGCAAGCTAATTCCACTGAAGAGACTACACTGCATAGGTACAGGGAATACCATTAGTATAATCTTACTCATATAATTTTGCTTACAGCAGAGGTAAACTTACACAAACGTAAAACAGGTAAAGTCTTTCTCCCCTCATTTGCTTCAGCCTAGCTAAATCCACAGCACCAAGTAAATCCTGCAGGATAAGACTGCACAATTCAACCTGGGGAATCTGTTCTGGCATTGCCAAGCCAAATCCTGCCAAGTCTGCTCTTTGCAGGGTTTCTATACCATCACGTTACAGTACTCCTGATTTCACACTTGAGTACTAATCCACTAATCTTCTAGACTGCCTACACATTGCTGTACACTCTAACACATGCCACCTAGCTCCACTGGCAATGAATTTAAAATGCAGAAACGATGCTGGCATATGCTGATCTCTCGCATCTACAAGCAGTACAGATGCTGTAAATCTGGCTCCTTTAGTCTTCCAAAAGCATCTCACGTGGTCCTTCATGAACCAAGCATGCAAATATCCCCCTCTCCATCACCTAACACAAGACTCCTGCATACAGCAGCAGTGAAATGGCCTTCTAATTTTTAGCTACGTCAACTGATGTCAACAGTAAAATGAAATGCTTGTATAATTCAGCCAATTTTCAGAAGAAAATTCAATGCTAGTTTTCATAAATTTTCTCTCAGCATGCTCCCCAGGGAACAAAGTAAAATGAGTAAGAGGCAGTATTAATTCAACCAGGAAGCCAGGACCTTAGCATTCAGGTCTCCAGCAATGAAGGTACAACCTGAGAGAAAGGGATTCAGAGGAATTCAGCAAGAGGGCCGTCCTGTCAAGATGAGATTTGTCCAAAAAAATTGTTTTACCTTAAGTTTCATTTATAACAATTTTCTAAGCTTGCTACAGCAAGTCCTAGAGGAGATTCAGGAGGAAGACATCCTGAAGCAGGATCACAAACTCAGATTCATAACGCCTAACCTCCATATAAGTCATCTAGGACACTTTTAGCAACATCTGTCAAAGTCCTTTCCATAGTCTTCAGGTAATACTACTGAAGACCTGGTATTGGGCACTTCTCTTCTAGGTTTTGAGTTTTCATGATGAAATTTCATCAATTAAAATCCCTTCACCCAAAATCTCTGCAGAAAGTTTTCATTCACCCTTTTTAAAGAAAAAAGAAAATACTACCTGTATCCCAGAAGAAATTTTGAAGTATGTATGGATGCTCCCAGGAAAGGCTTACAACTATTGGCATTGACTGTATTGCCAGACTGCTTGCAGCAAAGGTCTGGCCAGGAGAAGTCACAACCCTTTCTAAAACTGAAACAGAAAAACACTGCTACAACAGTAGTCAGTCCTACTGACTTTTACAGATATTGAGAGTTTTAAAGCAGAGTGAGCATGCAGGTGATGGGAAGAATTAGTCTGTTATCAGGAAGACAGCATACTACCAACACATCTCTACTGCACCTCTTTGCAAAAGGACATACAACATTTGGCTTGCTCAGCAGCTTCCCAGCAACTGGAATGAGGTTCTGAGACTGGCAGCAGTGTATTTGGCACCGCAGCTTTGCAGTATTCTGCTTCCAGCTGCAAGAATGGCAGTAGGGTCCAGCTCCGTAATGAAGATTGGAATGTTATCAACTTCCTGAGTGCTGGAAATAAGTGGCCTTTAATATAAATTTTGCCCAGATTAGCCCACGTAGTAATACTAATTGGCTCACTGCAACACCTTTTCACACTATTTCAGTGCTGATTTTCCACATTGTTCTTCCATGAACATCAATCTTGTGCCCCACAGGCAGAGGAACTGCACACCATGGCAGGGAATCTTGTGTATCTCCTGCCAAAGTACAGCATGGCCATGACTGGTACATGCCAAAGGGGCCTTCCCACCTCTCCAGCCCCAGTACACGTCACTCAGCTCCCTGTTACATGCTGCATTAGCACACAGCCTGGCTGCTCCTTCACTACTGCCATCAAAGCCACTAGAGAAAGGGTGCATTCAACAGCTCTCCTCTTGTGCCCCATAGTCTCTGCATCTTGACACAGGGGGTAGCCATTCTCTACTCTGAAATATGTAGTGTTTAATAGATTTTCAAAAATCCAACCAACCAAAACAAAACAAACAAACTCACAAAAACACTCAACATGTCTAAATTCAGAACATCTGAACTCCAAGAGCAGCGGCATGAACTTGTAACACAAAATCTTACTGAGGCACATTTGCAAAACTCGCTCTGAACTAGGTTTTCCTCTTTTTTCTTATTTTTCTTCTAAAAATACAGGAACAGACTTGTGGGAACTGAGATAGCTGGGATGGATGATAGCCCAGGTAGCTTATGCAGAAATCATAAACCTGAGAACATGGAAGGCAGGATATGGAAATTAGCACGCTAATGGAACATTCCAAAATAGGTCATGTCTCTGGTTCTGGTTCTCCCTTGGTTCGGAACCTGTGACATATAAAGTCATGTCCCTATCCCATGTTCAGGACTGGACCCCTGCTCCCAGGTAACCTTATATCGTTAAGTTAGCCCCGCCCCCCAGTCTTTGGATGCTGCCCCTTGGACCATGAGGTCTCTGTGTCTGTTATTTTACCACCATAAAGTTTTATTTTTTGGGCACTCCATCGTTCCCGCTCCTCTATTTTTGCCACGCTCCCCCAGCTGGACCGGACCCGGAATCACAGTGCCGACTGTGATACAGACTTCCAGTTTAACTGTGTAAGTATTGAGGGATGTGGGCACATGTCCAAGTGGTGACAGGGAAGTGTAGATGCAAATTTTAGGTAAAAAATGACCAAATATTTCATACCTTGTTCTGGCCACAATTTTTGACAGTAATAGTACTACTTCTATGTACCAAGACAAAAAAAGAACTAACTTCAGGAGATTACAGTTTAGAAACAAGAAAAGTGGGTATTTTGGAAGTTTTCTGCAGAGTGGCAAATGTAGTAAGATAGTCTTCACCTTGTGGTCCGATATTAACTGTACAGTACAGAATTCTCTTCACACATGAACTAGCAATGCTGAAAATTGCTGGAAAAATCTAGCCTGGCAGAATCCTCAGCTCATGTGTTTGCAACTTGCTATAAAAAAAACCAAACCAAACAAGCAAACAAAAAAAAAAAAGCCACAGTACTTCCTCCATGTTATCATCACTATCTTTCACAACCTAGACATCACAGGCAATATGCAATAAACTTTCTCAATAATCATTTTACCGGATGAGAACTTCTGCTTCTATATCCAAAACCCAAAGGATTCATGACAAATTGGCACAACTTGGCTCACACTATAAAATGCAAAGATGTATTTCTAGCAATGTATCACACCTTTACTTCCCCAAATAATGTTTAGACTACTTATTATCTCCATAGAATCTTAAACTACATACACAGGAAAAGGAGGTTTAAAATTAAAGCAACTCAGGTTTGTCCACCTCAGTTGAAAACAAATTATTCTCAAGAAGACTCATGGAAAAGTTTCTATAATCCATTCAATTATCTGCTTTCTTAATATGCTGACTCATATAATAGTCTCATATAGAATGAAAGATACAATATCCTTTCCTCTCACTCATTTTGCTGGGTTAAGAACTGTCTGGATGGACAGGCCCAGAGAGTGATGGCAAACAGCGCTGCATCCAGTTGGGGTCCAATCATAAGTGGTGTCCCTCAGGGATTAGTGTTGGGCCCAGCCCTCTCTAATAATAATCATCTTTACTGATGACCTTGATGAGGGGATTGAGTCTTAGCAAATTTCCAAAGTTAGGTCAGGGTGTTGAGCTGCTGGTGGGTAGGAAAGCCCTGCAGAGGGTCCTGGACAGGCTGGATCGGTGGGCCAGACCAAGAGCATGAGGTTCAACATGACCAAGTGCTGGCTCCTACACACTGACCACAACAGCCCCAGGCAGTGCTGCAGGCTGGGGGCAGAGCTGCTGGAAAGTGGCCCCGTGGGACAGGACCTGGGGGTGCTGGACAGCAGTGGCTGAGGGAGCTGGGGGTGTTCAGCCTGGAGAAGGCTCAGAGGGGACCTTATCACAGCCTGCAACTCCCTGGAAGGAGGGTGTAGCCAGGTGAGGGTCAGTCTCTTTCCCCAGGCAACCAGCAACAGAACAAGAGGTCACAGTCTTAACCTGTGCCACGGGAAGTTTAAGCTGGACATAAGGAAGAATTTCTTCACAGAAAGAGTGATTAGATATTGGAAAGGACTGCCCAGGGAGGTGTTTAAGGAAAGACTGCACTTGACACTCAGTGCCATGGTCTAGTTAACGTGGTGTTTGGTCATAGGTTGGATTCAATTATCTAAGAGATCTTTTCCAACCTAATTGATTCTGTGATTTCAAGTAATCAAAAGTAAATATTCAACTTTCACTTTAATTGACCTTTGGTACTTGTGATGTCAGTTAAAAATGGATTTCAGTGTTAATTTGCAGTGAATTAATTATTTGTGTCACAATACCTTGTAATATTTTAATGCTATCTTTAAGATTCTTCATAACAGGAAAAATGCCCTTTTCAGTGATGAAAAATGAATCGGCATACTGACTAACATATAGTACCAGAAATCATATATATACCAACAAAATAAAAGAATAAAAGGGGTATATTTAGCCCACTAAAAAAATGTTTGTCATTTTTTCTGTTTTCTAGGCACAAGCAGGAAGTCATCCAATGGGAAAGAAACAAAAAAACTGGTATCTTTCATTTATATTTATATTGAATACCAGGTTACAACAAAACAAGTTATGATATGTGGAAGGAATAAATAATGAAGAACTGGATGAAAAAAAAGTAGTATGATAGAATATCCCAGGTTGGAAGGGACCCACAAGGATCACTGAGTCCAGCTGCTGCAGGTAGTGGTTATGCATTCTTAACTGAAAATAATTAATTCTTTAAAAGATGAAATTGCTTAGCAACGCTAAGTAATTGAATGCTATTTCTTGCTTGTAACAAGTTGTTTAGTGATATAGGTTTTGGCTTTTGCTTAAGGTAATTTAATATTCTACTTGAAATGGTTTGCATATTTTAGTCACCTGCACATACGACTGATAACGATGCATTCACTAATGCAATTAATAAAAAATTCTTTCATTTGCAGGTTGTTAACTTACAAAGTCAGTGCTTAAGCACACTTTTTTTATCATAGACTTCCCTGGGAATAAGCCTGTATCTTCAAATATTATACAACATACCTGCATCACCACCAGGAATTTTTTTAACCAGCTTTCTACCTGCCTTCCAACTCTTCATCTAGTCTACCTCCAACTCACATACTCCCTTCTCAGCAGGGTCTCCAGCCAAGGCTAATGAGCTTATCTCATTTCCACCGAGCTGGCGAATGCTGGCAGCAGCTGACAGTGAATGCTGGACAAGAAAATGCAAATCTGTAGTTCATGTAGAATACCTGAATCATTAGAGAACTTTAAAACTAGCAACAGCACAGTAGTTTTTATTCAGTATCTTTCATGCTGTCATTATTAAGCGGTAGATATTTTTAGCCTCCAAAAGCCAAATCCATCTGCAGCAGCAGCGTTTCCAAGGAGACAGAATAATTTAAACACATGTGGAACTACATCTCTGTTTTCATCAACTCCTCTCTGTTACTGGAGCACGTCTGAGTCAGATTTCTCATTTGATGGGGGGAAAGTGATTTGAATACATGGATTTGAGACTGTAATTTAACAGTTGAGCTTATGCTTTCAGATACATATCCATTACCTAAAAATAACAAATGTTAGGATACAACTCCACTATTTTTCAGTCAGTGTTATTTACCAGTGTTTACATTCCAGTACAACAACAACAAAAAAAATCAAACAAGAGATACAGCTCACCAGTCTTCCAGAATAGTTTTGTGAATCACTAACATTTGCTGCAAAATACTGATTTTTTTTTTTTTTCATTTGATTTTTTTAGCAAACGTACCAGGCTCCATTTTCTGAAGAAACAGCTAGGAGGAAAGGACACCACTCCCAATGGTAAGGTACCTAAGTAAGTGGACAGTGGACAAAGCTTCTTCCAGTCCTTTTCAGCACTCGTAAGAGTTCTATTGACTTGTTCCAGTTTTCCTTTATGGCACAAATTTTTAGTAATTGTAGGTCTGCTTTAAGGGAATTCTCTCAGTGAATACAACAAAAATGGATTCATGCATTCACTGATTTTAATCTCTGAAATCTTTTAAAACTAAATTCCATCATTATACAGCTTTATAAATATATTTTATAAACATATATACACTCAAACCAATTATAATCACAATTTATTTACATATATATATATATTTTTGCTTCAAGCCACCAAAACACACTCCTGTATAAAAATTATTTCCTACATGTAAAATGTAGAGGTAATAGAGAGCTGACTCATTGAAATCCTTGCCCCAGCAAGGCAAATGTCAAAATATCCTATTGTTTCAGTGGGGCCAGGAGGACTTCTGCCTATATTCCTATATTCTCATATAATGTGACTTGCTAAACAAATCTACTTTCTGTACCAAGCAATTTATTTGCTGCTTGCCATCTCCAGACTCTGTGAACTAACAGCTGCTGCTAACACAAACTCTGCAGAAGCAAGCTATTTCAACAATTTATTAATACTCATATTAAATGCTGTAGATACTACAAGATTTATCTGTCTCATACACATAATTATATGCATCTTTTTTTCCTTTATGACAAAGATAATTTTATACCTGAGTTATCAATCACATTCATTCCAAACCTAACAATAATGCAAAAAATCTACAAATTCCCTTTCAGTAGTTCTGATGAGCCATTCTTACTGTTCGTTCACCACTAAATAAGACAGTTTCAGAAGCAGTTCATTTTTCTATCCAAACTCAAAGAAAGCATTTTTAGATCTTACAGCACTCTCTTCCTGTTGGTAGCATACACTGTATTCTCAACAGTGAGTATTTCCATCACACAAAATGACCTCTCTTCTTACAGCTTACTGAGCAACTTCAGCATCAATGAGATGCAATGCGTATCCTGTCACATGAGAAAGCTGCCAGCATCAGGCATGCCTATGATTTCACTCTTTATGGATCTCATATCCGTTGAAACCTCCAAGGCAGGAGAAATAATAACGGGGGAAACTGCTTCAGAGTCATTTGTGAGGAACAAGCAAGATGCTTGCACATGCATTTTTATATCCAAGAAATGTTGTGGCAAGGATCAAGAATAGCTATTCATAACAAGAATATTTTTCACCCTTACCTGTAAATCGGGTTTCTGTGTTTCAGCTCTGGCAGTACAGAATGAAAGGTTTACTCCCCTTTTTTCCATCCATCAGACAGCAGCCATCCAATAACTGAAGTCATCCTGGCATCCTCTGGAACATGCTCTCTCCCTTATTTCCCACTCCCCACCCCCATCTGCATGCTAGCAAAATGGGAAAACAGCAAGAAGAAAACAGAACAGAAAAGCACATCTGAAAACCAGCTTTAATAAGCTACTTAGTAGTCAGTGAGGACACTCGGTACTAAAAGGTAATGACAAAATTTAAAGACAAGAAAAAAAAAGGTCTATTAATAAACCTTCAGCTCCAGTACTGAATAGGAATTCTCCCTTTCAGCTCCTTTTTGTAAGGAAAAAACAAGCAAACAGCTGTAGGAACACAGTTACTGCCTGTATACATTCTTTGAGACTGACTCAGCTATCCAGATCTTCAGTGAAGAGTGCTGCTGTGTATTTAGGAAAGCTTGTGATTATCAAAGTAACAGTGGTGCTTTTATACAAACAAGGATCTGAAATCTCAATGCAAATTAGAATAATTCAGATAGATGCCAGGAATTTCCTACAAAATAAGTTTGCTTTCCGTCTGAGGCAGTATTTATAAAATACCTCAAAAAGAATAGTAGATACTTTTTCTTGAATGCTAGCTATGTAAAACTCTACCTGTATAACTGGTGCCCATGCACTTATTTTACTGCATTTATAATACAGTAGCCAACATTCAGTGTGCTGCATGAACTTTACACAAAACTTTCTACTTAAATAAGAATTCAAATGCAGAGAATTACTAGGTGAACAATTTTCAATTTATGTGTCTGAAATATATTCCTAGTCTCTTTATAGCCTCTTAAATCTAGTTTGAATTTTTTTTTTCCAAGATCAGGGAATTTTTATTTTCTACCTCTCTATATAAATCAGCTCAGTTGAAGACAACAGCATCACATTTAGTTTATGACAGTTTAAGTACATTTAAAATCAAAATCAAATATGAGACTTCTTAGCTAAGATATCATTTACTGCCATATCAAAGCATTTGTACTCCAGGATTTCCCCTTTAAAGGAAAACATTAAGCAGCAGAAGCTGACAAATACCTTTGTGTTTATAAATTCTAATCTTCAGCTATAGCTTTCCAATAAAATTAACTGTGAATTCCTCTAAATACGAGCATCTGTTCTCTTCAATGAATTATTGATCTTTAACCACAGCAAGACTATACCAATTAGCATACTTCCACTACAAAGTAATAGCTGATTTAGCTTCTAAAACATTAGCTGTCAGTCTTATCACAACAAACTGCCAGCAGATCCTGTGCATAAAATTCAGATTCTGTCTTTACAAGTAAAGTAGGTGTCTTTTTAACCAAATTACCTCAATTTAACATAAAACCTCTTCTTAGATGCCTAGAAAAATGGAAATCCCTCCCTGCAAGCATTAAAAAACTATTAGATTTCAAATCCAAAAAATCAATACCATTTTCTTTAGAGGGGAAAAAAGGGAATACTGAGGGACATCTAAACAGACATTTTGCCCTGACAAGCAATACTGAAAAGGGAATACTGAGGAACACCTAAACAGGCATTTTTTCCTGATAAGCAATTGGCTGGAAGACTTCAAATTTGTTTTCTTTTTTATCTGCAGAAAGAAATTTGGAGTTGAGCACCAACACTTCACCTTTCAACCAGCCTGAGTGCTGAGAGAAATCAACAGACATACAGAAGTGTAGTGCCACAACTAGACTTAATAAATATTTTTTAAATATAGATGCAAGGTGCAGCACTGTTCCATCCCCAAAACACCATCAGAATAGCTAGTCAAAAAAATGGGCATTATAACCAAGTAAATCAGAATGCATTGCAAAATCTACTATGAAAATAGGAGAATATTACTGACAAAAAACCCCAATAGCTCTACAACAGTCACAGAATGAAACAACTCTTAATACAGACAGACAGTGTTTCTAAAGTAAAACATAAACAGCATTGCTACAAAAACTGATTAGCATTAAGTAAGGTGCTGCTTCCCTCACACTCCACAAGGGCTGCACACACAAGCCTCCCTAGCAGTGGGGTCTGTGCGATTTCCAGAACCCAACCGTGCCAGTTTCCTTGGATTTCTTTGTAACATCAGACAGTCCTTGTGAAACTCGCCCCAGTTTACACATCAAGAATTGAGTAAAGTCGTTTACATGATAAATGCATTTTAAATATATGAAACTCACTTCTGCAGGGTGCTGAGGACATTCTCCTGTGCAGGTGGGGGCATTGGGCTGCCTGGGCACATGGCCAACCTACAGACAGCACAGCTGGTGGCCCTGAGAGGAAGGCAGCAGCAGCCCCTGCCCACCCTTTGCCAGGACCCTTCCTTCAAGTTCAGCCTCTTGCCCTTGGCTCCTGCTGGAGCTGTGCTCCCACTGCTGCAGCCCTGCTGGGACCCATCCAGGCACCCTCCTGACCCAGACCTGGAGGGATCCCTGCCTCTGAGGGCTCCCAGACCTGGAGGGATTCCTGCCTCTGAGGGATCCCAAACCGGGGGGATCCTGCCAATCCAGCCTGGCAGCCCACCCCGGGCCAAAGCTGCTCTGTACTGCTGAGCTGCCCTCGGCTTCTGTCTCACCTGCTCTTTCCAAGCCACCTGCTGCACTGGCTGCTCCCCGGCAGAGCACCTGGACCCGACTGGCCCTTTCCAGAGCCAGCACCTGCTAAATCTTAGCAATGCTTTCCAGCTCCAAAGTGCCATTATTGGACTAATTAACCACATATACACAGAGATGGAGTAACGGAAACTGAATCCAGGTTTGCACCCAGTCCCTGCTGTGACTCAAGGAATTACTTTTTGTACTTGCATTTGTTTGGCTATTTCTCCTTTTTTTTCCCACTTACCTATACTCAGTACTCCATACAACACATATTTATTTTTTTTCTCCATAATTATTACATTGGGAAAAAGGAAAGCTTCACCAGAAAGCAGATTCCTGCAACAACTTCCTCTGCTTTTCCTTTCCTTGATTATGTCTATTGCTACCAAAATATTTACTTCTGTTTCCTCTGACTCTACAAAGAATGAAGTTTCTTTTGGCAATCCCTGTCTGAAATAGCTTGACAGGATTGCCTCCTTCCTAAATAAACCTTCAGGCTGGGGTACTGAATAGCACCTCCTTCACCATCTTTCTCCTGAAATGTGAATCTTTCTAAGTAGGAGAGAAGGTAAGCAATGGCTGAGGGAAAAATGGTCTTGTAGATGTACAAATCTCAAAGGACTCTGATTACTGCTGACTAAAATCTCTTGATCTCCACTTGATACCACACAGGCATTCACAGCCCCTGGATCCCAGCAGCTATCCTCAGGTTATGTAGCTTCATGATAGCTTATCACACAGTCCTTCACTAAAACCAGTTACTGTAGATCTCTCCTGTCAAGTGCGAGAGCAGCTCTAACATCCTTCATGACAGCACGGGTGGAGCTTGATGTTTCGAGAACACTCCAGGCAGACTTTTGCAACAGTCACCGGTCTGTTCACCAGGCTACTGACTGCAGGCTCAGGCATTTGCCTAAGACAAGCAGTGGCTACTGGCCAGCTCAGGAGCAGAAGAGCTATCACCTGACCTGTTGCAAAAGGTGAGGTCTCCCACTGCAAAATCACTCTTCTTGTTCCTTGGATTTCAAAACAAATTTCTCACATGGGTCTAGAAATAAGACCCTTATTCACGGTTCTGCTAGCTGGATCCCAGGAAGGCATGGCATGTTCCACATGTCAGATCAATGAGATCTCCTGAATGCAGACAGATAATGAAACACCTTGTTTCTCAGCATCCTACATGCCTGTGCAAAGATTCTGGAAGCGGGAGGAACCTGGCCTGTAAAGTAGCAACAAAACTATGTGAATTTCACAGCCAATGCCAATTCCATGTGGCAACTCAGGATATCTGCTGTTGTTACAAAATGTGCCATCATGGTCTCCAAGCAGAATAAACACCAATAGAGGGGAAAAAAAAGATGAAGTGATGAATGAACTATATGTATGACTTGCTAGTGTGTGCTCAGCTACCTAGAAAAATCCTGCATGGTCAAAAAAACTGGAACACGCTGATATTTGATTATGAAACCCAGGCCAAGGTTTCCCTAATTTGAAGTTGCTGGCATTGCCAGGAAATCACGTATGATTTATGACTGAAAACAAATGGAAATGGATGTTTCTTTCTCACAACTGGTAGACAAATGCCATCATCTAGTCTTAAGAAATGCCTGCAGCATTCGAGTATGCTGAAGTTTAAGTAGTTTGAAGCTATCAAACAGGATATGTGTGATACAGTTTCCATGAGTCTATGAAAAAAAAAAAAAAACACAACTCCACAGTCAAACAGCAAAGTAAAAATGCAGAATCCATATAACAAGCTATATTGGCTTAAATGGCCTACTGACTGCATTCAATGAAGCCCGAAGGGATGACAGTTCAGGTTGGAAGAGATGGTGGATAATTCTGGGCAATGCACAATGAAAACACATCACACTATATTTTGAAAATCAAAATTGCTTCAGGAAAGAATAGGATTAATTAAATGACAGCATTCATACATTTTTACTCTTTAACAGAACCCAGAAGACTCTATTGTGTCTGAAGGAGACAAAAGGTAAGCAAAGAACTTTTGCACAAGAGTATACATGGATTTCCATTAACTCATCTGTGACTGTCTTACAAAGCTGCTTTATACCATGGAAATTATTTCCAATTTTGCTTATTTGCATACCAACTAAGTATTGGTATTGACTTCTCATAACTAAATAACAATACAAAAGCCTTAAATATCAGACTTCAAAAAAAAGCTTCTCTTGAACCATAATGAATGCTTCATGACTGAAAGGCAAAATTAAACAAACCTGAAAAAGTTTATTAACCCAGTTTTTATTAGTGGTAAATAAAAATTCTTGGCTTTCAGCCTTATCTGCTCCAGTGATGGTGGCACAGCACAGGAATGGAAAAGAGTAGGTACTACCCCTTTTGAAAGGAACACAGACACAGACTGACAGCTAGGTCAGGGAAGAATACCACTTTTCCCAGGCACCTTACAAGATCTTACTTAGTCAACACAGCTGAGTACCTGAAAGACTAGTAAGGGTTCTTTTTCTGCTTATTTTGCAGGCAAGAGTTTCTTCTTTTATTTAGATTACTTCTCCTCTACTAATGCACTGACTTGATGAAGCCTTTAAGGTTAACAAAACGTACAGAAACACAAATGCACGAAGCAAATATTATGAGCCTAAGCAGCTATACCACAATTAGTTACAAACATCTAATTCAAATAGGAGGGGTGAAAAAACATTAATAACAGGCATAATATCTAAATACATTTCCTCCAAACATCTGATGCTTACCCCAACTGTGGGCATCTCTCATTTTTTTCAAGAGTAAAATTAAAAATCAACTAGATTTAGATAAATTTTGCCCTGAGTATTATCATCCTAGTTTCAACCACATGCATAGTGTCCTAATCCTCCTAATTTGGTTTTTCCTGGCAATTTTCTGCTCTCTCTACCTTGCCCAGCTTCATTCATGAGTCTACAGCTACCCCATCTTCAGCCTCACCTACGGATCTTATTCATATTCATTCATATTGGTCACTAAAAGTAGCGATTAGCCTTTTACTTTAATTGGGGATTGTGGGGCTGCTCACAGTCAGTTCACACAGATTACCAGAGATCACAAGGCTACTCTGATATCTAGAAGTCACCCTTCTCCCATATTAGATTTTGCATTTTGTGCCATATGCTACATGTAACCAAAAGAGGTATCAAACGGTCAATCAGCTCCTCAAGTACATTATACAGACAAAACATTCTTTTTCATAACAATTTCTGGTATAAAAAAATTAACATTGTTTTTACATTTCTACCAATGAAAGTACTACATTTTAAAATACACTTGCGCAAAATTGAATTCCAGAAGTTACTGAAGGAGCTCCTCCTCTACCCTACGAATATTTTTAAGAAAGGCCATGCACTGTTGCTATTGATAGTACTCACTGTTTTTCCCCAGTGCCGCTGATGCACAGCTCACCAAAACAGACAAGGAAAGAGCATCCAAGGAAATCAAGTCCAGTTTGTAAGGACATGTGACTAACCAGTACTACCAGTCTTTCAATACAACCACTTGCTTGGGGCCATTCTTATGCCTGTTCTATGCATGGTTTTGCCCTAGTGTGTTTGTTTTTAATAACATAATTGGCTATTTAAAGAGAAATCACCATTGTACATGAAAAAAACATAAGAAGTTATGTATCACATAAAGATTAAAGATCTTTAATCACAAAAGATTATGAGTACGCATTAAGTTAAGCTATTGAATGAATAGTAAGCAAATTTAAAGCTTGTAAGTGGCAGAGCTGTTAAAAAAAAAGGACAGAAAAATTATATGACAGATCAGTTGCTTTTTCAGAAATTCAGAGTGTGCCTAATTTCTCTTCTTTTAAAATGAAAGGTCATTATTTACTTTTTTGCTCCATCATAACTAAGGTGGAATTCATGTATAATTTTGCTGATAAATTAAAATGTCCTCATTCCCCAAGCCACAGGAACTTCAGCTGCACCAAAGAAAGCAGTTCTACAAAAATCAACCTGTGTCTTCACGTACAGATCTGAAAAAGCATTCTAGAAGAGAACACTCACTTGGCAGGGAACAAGAGTCTAGTCCCTATTTCCAAATCAATCTCGTGAACAAGAAAGCACACCTATCCCTGCACACAAGTGAGTAGCCCAATATTAGTGTTTTGCCCCATTTCATCCATTATCAACCAAGAAAAATGGCAGGCTCTTACTTAGCACTATCCTCCCCACGTTATTTTATAGCTTGTTCATTACATTATATCTCTGAAAGATGCAGGTGTCAATATCAACACTTTCAGGCCAAGAGAAAAAAACAGTATCCAAGTCTCTCATTTGCTTAAGAACTGCTCTCAACTACAATAAACAAGTACATGTCTATCACTGGTAGAAGAGAAAATCCTATTACATTAAGAGTTCATCCACAGAAAAGAGATCAGTGCTTTGGATTTCCAGTGCACAAAACTGACTGTATTCCAAAGCTTATAAATTCAGCTATCCTACAGCACTAGTATGCCCACTTCAGCAAGGTAGAAGCCCCAGTGAAATGCAGGATGACTGAATTTCTCTTTACATATTTTGCAGACACAAGTTCTACTGGCTATGTTAAAAACATAGCAAGCATTACTTTAAAAGTTGTAGCGGCAGAAAGACATCAAATAGATTTCCTGACTTGCAAATACCTCTTTAATCACCTTCAGCACAGAAGCATGCCTCCAAGAAAATGCTTAGCAGAATCACGAACTTTGAAGGAGCCATACCAACAGAACATCAGAGTTGGCAGTGAAAAGCAGGGTAGTCAAAAGCAACAACCAGGAACTAATTTAAACAGCTTTCTCAAGACATGTCAAACAAGGAAAGACAAAAAAAATTGTCACTGGGCAGAGCGAGCTCTTTTCAGACAGATCAGCTTCTGAAGAGAGGTTCTGGAAGAATCCCAAAGTTGTCATTAAAACCAAAAAGCCTCACTTCTTACACAAACTGTTAAGCCTTAGGCTAGGAACGATTTTCAAAGCAGTGACAGAGTCTGCTTTATTTTGCATCATTGTGAATAGATAATAATTTTTGGTGAAGTTAATGAGCAATAGAAGCTGAAGAACAGGCTTTCCTTCAGTGTTCAGAGACACAAAATCAGAAAGTCACATGCAATGAGAAGTCATTCAAGCTCCCCTTCATTTAGAACAAGTGTTTATATTCAGTGTGTCTGTAAGGGAGAGGTGCAGACAATGGTCTCCACAGTCTTCCTACTGTATCCCTTACAGATCTTCTTATACAAACTCAATCAAAAACTGCCTGCAAAATCTGTCCAGTCAGGTGGCTGTGTCCCATGATGAGAGATGCAGTGCTTAAATGTAACTGGAGGGACTTGGGGAGGGGAAGAAATCTGCCTTTGATGATCAGATGGTTCCTATCTCATAGGTGGGTGGTATGATGAAACAAAACTGGCACCAAAGATGGTACCCTGATACAGCTACATCAAATAGGGAAAATACTGAAGGCTGGCCAGCAGAGAATCCCTTCAGTATCTCTGCTACATATTGAATATCTAGAAATACAGCATACAGCACAAGTCAAAAACTTGTCTTTGTAACCAAGCTAACTTCTCTTATCTATTACCGTGACCATTGACACTTCCCCAAGCATAACCTGGAACAGTTCTACAAAAGGCCTCACTTGTAAATAGATTAAGTATAAAAGGGTAAAGGGTATCATCCACTCAATGTTACGGATTAAAATATAATAGAAAAAGTTCAATATAAACTGGAAGATACAGGAAAGCCATTTCAAATATTTTCATGTATCACATGAATGACTCTTTTTGCTATTTTAACCTACTAATGTACAGTTTTCACCAAACACTTTCACAAGCAACACAAAAAATATCCATTTTGGAACAATTTAAATTTCTAAATGAATGCTGATCACTCTATACAGATTGAAAAGATTAGTTCCCTAATCATTTATTACTAAAACTAGACTAAATATTAATTTAAATCTGTTTTAAAAATTGATTTTTAAATCAATTTTTTTAGTCCATCTTTTAAAAAATTTAATAGTGAGATGCAAGGAATTCAAGATATTCTAATAAATATTATATTTCATTCTAGGGATACAATATCATAAGAGCACAGAAAACCAGGCAATTCTAGCCATATTCATGGGGCTTTCCTCCTCTGTGACTGACATTTACAGACTTGATCTTTAATATCTCTTAAGGAAAACAATAGTTTTGATAATAATTAAGTGAATGGATTCATTTTACAGATAATGTATCGCTATAAAAACTACAATTTTTCCACGTTAATAGGAATTTATGTCACACCCAGGATCAGCAGCAATGTGAGTAGAGTGTTTAATCAGTAATATATCAGATGCTGACAAGAAAGCCTGATAGTGATCAATTCAGGAGCTATTCTAAGTCTTTAAATTATCTTCATTAAGCACAAAACATGGTAGTAATTTTATTTTAATATCAGCATTATTATCAGACTGTTATTTAAAAAAAAGACTGAAGTAATTACTTTTATTCATTAGTTATTCTTAAATGTAATCCACATCGCATTCTGGAAACAAAAGTGGGAATTTTCTTTAAAATCCCTCTTCGTAAGAGAGGTACCACAATCAAAGAACTCAGCAAGAGCATCAGTTTGGTGCAATCACGCACTGACACCTAGTGAACGCTTGCAGTTCAGAAATCCTGTTGCTTATCTTCTCATCGCCGGTGCCCGATAAGTGTTAACAACGCACTCATACGGACAAGATGCTTCAAATACAATGTTTCCCTTATTCCAATTAGGGAGACGTCAGGATGTGCGGTATTCCTTGTACACGAGCACGAGAAGACACATCAAGTATCTGACCGGCTCAAAAACGTGTATGTCCCTGAAAATGAGTCCCTACTTTGTTTTATTTTCCCTGCATAATGGCAGCCTAGCGACTAGTGCTCAGTGTGGCAGTGAGAACAAGCAGACAGACAAGTTCTTCGAGACGAGATGGATTTTGCAAACCCCCCACTCCACTCAGGGAGTCAGCTGGCTCCACACACAGCACAATTGTTTTCTTTCCATTACGCAGCAGATGGTGCTGGAGATGATCTGAAAAGCCCTTAAACGTGAACGGCACATGCAGAGAAACAGTGGAGACTGCAACCAGAGGATTTATAGCCGAGAACAATCTGGGGTCAGTGATTATGTCATCACATTGTCACTCCTAATGTGTTTCAACAGAGATGCAGAAGCTAGCTGTTCAACCCATCCATCGAGCTTCATGCAGAATCACCAGCCTCACATCCTCACCAGAAGCAACAGAGAGTTCCTGACATTGTTACTCAACTCCTCTTATTCTTTATAACGGCATTTAAGGGATCCCTTTTCCCAAACCTTTTGCATTTCTTCAGCCTAAAACCCAAGGTAGCAATTATCTGTTCTCTTGAATTCTCAGGGAGCACTGTACAAATTATTCAGTGAAAACCTGCACTGCCTAGTATTACAAGCAAAGCCAGAAAAACAAATGCCAAAATAAGCCTTCAAGCTCCTACAAGTGAGTTGAGGTTGTGTTGGAAGGCAGGGGAGGAAGGACAATGCAATACACTGCCAGATGCTATCCATCATCGTAAATCTTTTCAGATCTGTGTTCAAAATTCCAGTTTTCACAGCTTGAGTTTCCTGAATTTCCAAACAGAATGTTCCAGAATCACATACAGCATTATGAATTACATACCTCTGTAGACTGTAAGCATTTTTCCAATACTAGCTCTGAATTGACTTTGGTGGAAGTTAGATGGAAGAAAAAGTTAAAATTAGTCATTCCAGAACTTCTAGCTTCACTTGAAAAAAATTATGTGTATCCAGGGTATTCATGCTGGGTTCTGGGTGCTAGGCTCAATTTCTCTCTCATGTATATGCAAGTTATTTTCTTACAGCTGCAACATACACAGGTGATAGCAGAAGTGAAAAGTCTTTAACAGATGGATATTTGGATGAATTTATTACTAAATACTAGGTTGCTTTTTCCTGTACGATCCTTCTCCAGCAGAACTGCTTGTCTTTGGATGAGTAGCTCCAGTTGTAGTGGTCAAAGCGGTGTTTTTTCCTTTTTCATGATTCCATAATAATCCCACATCTGTGTGTGGTGACAGTGGCAGGGGGAAACAGAGGTCCCCTAGCCCAAACCATGAAGACTAGCAGGCCACTGGCAGCTGCCTTCACTTTCCAAAATTGTTTTAATACATCTCTAAATTACCTATCACACATAACGAGGATAAATTTCTTAGATGAACTATCCAGAGGCTTTTACAACAATAAATTATCTAGTTTATCTGTGCTGTTTGTTTCAGCAACTGTATAATTCCCATTTTCTTTCTTACCAGTTACAAAACAACCCAAACTAAACTGTGGGGTTATGGTGGGAACTTGACACATCTGAATAATTGGCTTCTTATTTTGGAATGAGTGCTCAGAAGGAAAAACAATAACACAGAAAACCTATTTAACTTAGAAAAAAATGACCCAAGCAGAGTTACTCTATCAAGGCTTATCCTATAGCTATTTGGTTCAGGATAAACCCCAAACATCCCATGCCACTTGTGCTCACCTGAGATGGTGAGGGACAGACACTGAAAAATACACAGAATTACTGCCACTGTTAATAAATTTTAGTTTGTGAATCGGGTGTAGTATTTTGAGATCCTTCACTTAAAAAATCTAGTGTATGTCTATTAAAGAGGTAAGTATTTTATGAATGCATCTTGGAAACAAGTTCAAGCCGAAGTAAACATAAGTAGAAGCATGACAAATCCTGAGCAACTAAACTCTCATTACTTTTTATACGCATATACAATGGTCACAAACACATAAGCATACAATTTTCTAGGTATATACAGGACTCTCCTGCTTGTTGGGACTGTATCTGGAGGAAAACATGTTTTTCTATGCTATCATGACAGTAGGGCTTGACAATTTTTGAAAAAAATTCTAATACTACGTAAAAAATTACAACAGGTAACTGTATTCTTGTCAAATAGGAATTCACATTTAGGTGTAAACATATGGGCAAAACACAGATGATTAAGGGGAGGAACCTGAGGGGGAACAGCGGAGTGCCTGATCAGCTTCCAATGATGAAAATTTCTTCCGTAATAAAGAATATTTATACTCCCTCAAACCAGTATCCTGCTTTGCAGTTCAAAAATCCTTGTTGCCATGGGAACTGCAAAAGAAGCCATTTGTGACATACCAAGGCTACAACAGAAACAAGTCTGCTGTGAAATGACCAGCAGTCCAGGGTTTTGTACAAAAAATGCTTGAGTATTTTCAACCTGAAAACAAAATGTTGCCCTAAATCTTACTTCCAAACCCTCCTTCCACAAACATCTTGCAAATTTTCCCTAAAACCTGATCATATATATTGATATTGTTCATACAAAATGAGGTAAAATTGTATTTCATATGTACTACATTCAGTGCAAAAATACCTACTTCCGTATGTGTCTTTCCCAGATATATTTGGTACAAAGTGTACATCAGTGATTTACATTACTGTACTTTGTGTAGAGGGACTGAGCAAATAGATCTCAAAAAAACAGAAGAGACAAAAGACTAAAGCACACACACACACAAAAATACTGCATAAGAAACTATATAAAGGAAGACTCCTAATGCAATTATATAAAACAATATTTCAAGGGTATACATGCAATTTGCCCTTTGTATCAGTTCCCACCAGTAACAAAAAACAGTGCTTGATTACTAAAATAGAACATCATGCCTTTTGAGAAGGCTGTTGGCACTTCAAAGCAAAATGAAAAGCAGTGTCAAACCCAGAGTCATGCAGCTCCCACTTGAACACAAACAGTTTGCAGAAGTGTGAATAAAAAATCCCAACAGGCAGATCAAAGGATCCATGTAATAACATGGAATTCATACTTTCAAACATAACCCTTTCAGCACCCCATTATAATCTTATCGAGACACTAGATTTATTTTCCTGTCAAATACCTGTACAGTACATAATGTCTTGACAACACCACATGAGAAGTACTGCACTGAAATGATGTGACCTTTAGGTGCTGATTTGTGACACAAAGCTGGGGAGAACCCTGAAGAAAAGAGTTTTGCAAAACAGTTACCTGCAAAAGCTGCTTTTATATGTCAAAGCAGTCTCATATATGTTTAAAAATAGCTTTTAACATTATAACTACTTAAGTATCAGATTATGACTAATTTAAAAAGAATCCTAGGAAAGTAGGTACAAGTCTTATCTGCAGACTGGCTCATGCTTCCAGATTGCTCTGCAGAACCATTAATTAGGAAATACATTCTTTTTTATCTGTTTTAACAACATTTGCTTATCAGACAGCCCATTATACAGAATGTATTATCACTGAAACCAATTAGTTTGGATTACCTTCATTTCATCCCCCTCCCTGGAGGGCAGATAAGAGCAGCTATCTCCACTTTGGCCATGCCCACTCTCCTTTTTGACCTAGCCTGCACACTCTGGCACAGAACTGTACAGGTCTTGCAAAATGCTTGGACTAATCATCAAGTAACTGAGAATACTGAGAGTAATGGAAGGCATTCCCAATGGAGAGGGTAGTTGCCTGGGAAATGGGAAATGCAACAGGCTTTTCTTTTTTACCTGCCAAAGCCATAGAGCAAACAGGATGAAGGAGAGGGAAAGCACCGATACCTGCATCTTTATTAAGGTCTGCAAAAGTATTTACTGGCCTCAAGAGGTCAAGCAATACACCCAAAGTGAAACAGTTTAGTGAGAAAACCTTAAAAAGGTAACATTTTACTTCCAGAATAGTGTGGCATTATTCATTTGACAAGTTTTGAGAATTAGCAAAAATGTAAGCTTCCTAAAACGGGTTGTGGGGTAAGAAAGTAACTAATACAGTACAACGATGCATACTAGAAACAACAACAAAAAAAAGGAAAATATTAAATCTACTAGATCATTTTACGTGCACATATCAGTCCTTCACTTAACACTGCATCTATTTGATGAATCCTTTTTCCAATAACACAAATGCTCTATTTTTCTCAGATTCATACACACATCAGGAAGATGTCTTCACTGCCAGAGACATTTGTGAGAGACTGAAAAGGCTGTTGTCTAGAGACACTCTGGAGTGCACGTGTGAGGGGGCAGGAGCAGGTCAGGCCTTGCCCTGGCGAGGCAGTGCCCTGATCTGCACCCCCCACCCCAGAGCCTGTATCCCAGCCCTGCTGTGGCTGCCAGCTCCTGGCACAGGGGAGGCAATGCTCCACACCCCACCTCTGGAGCCCCTAACCCAGCTCCTGAGTGGCCAAATGACCAGAAGTTCCACCTGGACGAAGGGCCCACAAAGGCCAAGGGGCATTTAAGGCCAAACACAAAGCGATCAAATGTCCTGACCCTACTTCCTCTTGGAATTTTTATCTGAATACCACTGGAATCCAGGAGTTGGTACTGATATGTGTCCTTTTCAGTATCTTTTCTGTATCTTTTATGTCTTTCTTTCTTTCTTCTTCGAATTCCCTCTTCTTGGAATTTTTGAGAACTTAAAATTGAACTAGCTTAGAGTTTGCAAAGTTGAATGGGCCAAGTTAATTCTTTGAGAAGTGTTTCATGTTGATTGAATGCTGCATTAAACCCTTTTCAAAGCTTCTTTGATTTTCTGAAGTTGCCAATAAAGTTCTTTTTGTTGTTTTGATCTCTTGGGAATACCTTGTCAGTATTTCTCCTGTGAGTCTAACTTAGAGTACGTAAACAACTATCCATGAACAACTGCCTTTTCAATGGCTCATTGAGCGAGTTGCTTGGGACCTTTACAGCATTCAAACCTCCTTATTCTCTGGCTCAACATTTCTCTAAATTAGTGTGCTGGGTTTGGCTGGGAGAGAGTTAAATTTCTTCATAGCAGCTGTTATGGTGCTGTGTTTTGGATTTTTCTGGACACAGTGCTGGTAATGCCAGGATGTTTTTGTCATTGCTGAGCAGTGCTCCCACACAGTCAAGGCACCTCACGTGGCCCTACCAGAAAGGAGAATGGGGGTGCACAAGGAGCTGTGAGGGGACACAGCCAGGACAGCTGCCCCCAGCTGACCACAGGGACATCCCACACCATACGGTGTCATGCTCAGGACATGGGGGAAGAGGGGGGAAGGGGGGATGTTTGGAGTGACAGTGTTTGTCTTCCCAAGTCACTGTTACATGTGGTGGAGGCCTGGCTGTCCTGGAGATGGCTGGACACCGGCCTGCCCATGGGAACTGGTGCAAGAATGCCTTGTTCAGCTTTGCTTGTGTGCACAGCTTTTACCTACTGAACTGCCTTTACCTCAACTCACAAGTTTTTGCAGTTTAACCCTTCTGACTGTCTCCCCCATCCTGCTGCTGGAGTGAGCAAACAGCTGTGCAGCATTTAGCTGCCAGCTGGGACTAAACCAAAACCATCAGTCACCATCAACCACCTGTAGGAGATTCCCCTATAGAAAGTAAACCAAACCACAGCTCAGCCCCATTCACCCCCGCCTTCACTTTGAACAAATAGACTGATGTAGTACATCCGTGCAGTAACATCTGTCTGTGGTTAAAGCAAGCTGTGCTACCAGTGTGACAAGTGCCAAACAAGGCTGCCTGCTCATCTGTAGTCTCTACAAGACCATTTGTTTCCAAAATACAACAATTTACAATAGTGAATGCGTGTTGTAACACATATTACACCCTCCTGCAGTTGCTTATTGCTTATTCTCTCCACAGCCATTGCAATGCAATCACAGAGGCAGGAGATACTTTTGAATTGTCATTAGAACAACCTCACAGAAACAAAAATCTAAACACTAAGACACAAGATGTATCACAAAGATAAATTCACAGCAATGTTAACAGTGCATGCTGCAAACACTTCTCAGGCTATTACACAAGTAAGGATCCCCACAGAGTCAAGAAACCAGTCTACATTCAAGTGCTTTATATTCCATATATACTACCTAACTCAAAATACCAACAGATTCCCCAAGGTTCAACCAAACTACTACCACGTACTGAAGAAAGTTCTATTTATTTCATAGTAAAAGCTAAATAGACCTAAAAAGCTTTATGATGCGTAAGAAGACAAAAATAAAGCATGCTTAGTCACAAACTATCCACATTTTCTCATTTTGCTGCACTTAACTGCATTCTCTAAAAGAAATGATGATGAGATTTTTAGTGACTAGTGAAGGATGTTGCTGAGCTAATCTGAACTACCGTTCAAACAACAAACATGAAAATAACATACTGAAACAACAGCCACAGATAAGAACAGGCATACAAAAGGGGCAGACCTTTCCTTGTAGTGAATTTTTAAAACCTTTATTTTAGTGATTACTTTAGCCTGCTTTCCTCTGACAGGACTAAAAAGCACATAAATTGTTCTGGAATCACCCTAGGGTATGTCACCCCAGCACCTTTGCCCTTGGGTCTTTATTTACGTTGCCACTATTCAGGGTAAATACACTGAAATTTACAAATCTCTCAGAGCTTTGTTTTTTCCACATACACTAGGCAAAAATCCATTCTCCAATTTGCACACTGATAAAAGTGAGGGTGACTAATGTGGACGCGAAATCTTTTGCGTCAGACTTTTGTTAGCAATCCTTCCCCAGTAAAACATATCCTCATTCAGAACACTGCAATATATGGTGAGTATAATCACCCATTAAGTGTGAAAGAACATGGGAAACCGAGCATGTTTTGCAGCCTGAAGCAATCTGTTCATTATCTAGCTCTCCTAGCTTGGGTCAGCCACTGCCTCTCACAACTGTTTGTCTTCCTGCTACTTAGACCAGAAGATGTTTTAGACAAAGGATGCACTGGAGGTATCTCGTTGCTCCAGAGTTTGTTGTGCTGAGCGGATGTAGAACATCGTTTCTCGCACAGGACTAGCACAGCCTTGCAGCACCACGGGATCTATCCAGAACCACAGGCTGCACAGAAATCCCCGGAGACGGTTCCCATTGATTCCGCTGTGCCGGGGACAGCCGGGCCCGGGCGCGGTGTGCCGGCACCCCGGGCAGCGAGGCCCGGCCGGCAGAGCCCCGCACCCGAGCGGCTCCGGGCCGAGCGCGCAGATGCGGATCAAAGCGCTGGGCCAGGGGCAGCACGAGGGACAGCCAAAACCCAGGGAACCCCAAAGGGTGCCGCAGGCCACCTCACCTCGCATCCCTTTATGCCTCAGGTGTCACGAACGCCAGGAGAGACAGGCGGTCTTACAGGCGAGGATCCGGTAAGTCTCCGTTCTGGGGACAGCCGCTCTCTCCGGGTGACTCACAGACGCAGATGCCAGCGGGGTTTGCTCTCCTCACCCGGCTCTGCCCGTTCCCGGGCTGGCAGCGGGCGCGCCGGGCTCCGCCGCCGCCTCTGCGCTGGCAGACACGCACTGCGCCTGCGGCTCCTCACCTGAGCCCCCGGTACTCCAGCGCGTCCTGGCGCCTCCCGGGCTCGCCGGCCGCCCCGCGCCGCCAGCCGCCACCACAGCGACGCCGAGCCCCCGCCCTCCATCGCCGGCAGAGAGCGCGGCGAGCGGCTCCCCGGCTCCGGGGCGGGGTGACCCGAGCGGCTCCCGCGGGCCGCTCCGCCCTNGCACAGCCCCGGGGGATGCTGTGGGGACACGCCTGGGCATCGCCGGCCTCCCGTGTGTCTGGCACAGGGGTTTCCAGTACAGCCACAGAGCTGCTTTCAAAGCAAACAACAAAGGGAGGGGTGCTCAAGCAAAACCACAGCTGCTTGTTGTTTCAGGCATTTAATAATTTCTTGCTTTGTGCTAATCTTCTGGTAAGCACAAACCCCTCTCAGACACATACTGATTCTTTTCAGTGTAGGTCTGACAAATATATTACTTACGCACCTGCAATTTTTTCAAGACCTTTCCCTCCACAAAACCAACCAAATCAACGTGAAACTTGTCCTTTAATTACACTTTTTGGATTTTGAATTTTTTGGATTTTGGGTTCTCTAATCTCTCCCTATCTTACACCCTGCCCTGACAATTTTTTTTTTATAGTTGAGGTGAAAAATCTCACTGAAACATTGCAGCCTAAGAGCTCACTACACGAGAGTAGCAATCCTCATTTTTTAGAGTAAACAACCTCAAGGGACCATCAGTAGCTGAAAGTTGTGGAGAGAACAGACGAAAGACACACACCATCCTACTGCTCTATTTGCAGGTGTTTCTTTTGGGGTGCACACCCAAAACTCGGAGTTCCACACCACACAGATCCCTGGGTACATCTGGTTTTCCCAATACTCATCAGAGGATCTGATGTAGAGTGCGCATCTGCACATCTGTGATGATTATTAGAGTTTGTGCTTTTCATTTGTTCAGTGTAACCTTCATGACATTAAATTTACAACAGGGAAAAGCTCTTTTTAGAAATAACACTCAAATATGACTGCTACCTAAAATTTTGGCCTTCATGTCTTAGCACAAATTCATAAATTATACTTAGAAAATAATGAGATAAAATTGTTTTCTTTATAACACGAAGATAATTCTTCACTTCAAATGTAAAATATAACTGAAATGATACATACATTGCAGCCTTGGTAGCTAGAGACTTCCTTTAATATCTGTTTTTCAAGTTGTCTCAGAGTACCTGATATGAAAAAGGGATTGAAGCATCATGAGCTCTTAGACATTATCCTACTAGGATCCTGAATAGGATTAATAACCTCAAGAGTGTAAGTGCAAATCATGTTTAAGATCTTTCAGAAAGCATACGGCTTCAATTTTTTGTTTTTACTTCTCACAAATCTATTTCTAACACTTTATATATTCATATTTTATTTTCATAGCACCTCTTGATATCCAACAGTTTTTAGTGGGGAAAAAAAAACAAAGACAAAACCATTAAATACAATAAAAAATGAAGTCTTTATTCTTTTGGCTCAACTGTAATGTGGTTTACTGTTCTTTATGGTAATAGCATTTTCCTGCATGCAGTTCACCGACACACAAGTCAATATTTTTGTAAAAGGAGGAGTCAACATCGAATTTTTGCTTGTGTAAGAAACACAAAATGTCCTGATGTGATCAATTATACAAGTTTTCTATTTAATTCCTGTGGAAAAAAAAACATTGTGGATCCCATATTATATTTAGAACAGTTCTAGTGCAGCATGAATCAACAAGAATAAGAATAGTCTATGTAAACAAACACTGGTAAAGATTTCATGAATAAAAAGACTACCTTGAAACTTCTGATGCAGGCAGTGCTAGAATTTTAAACAAATCCTCCCCACCACATTTCAATTACAAGTTATATCTATTTGGAAGCAAGTGCATTTTGGACTCAGTTTGAAACTTATTTCACATTAAAATGTGTGCAAAAATACAGTACTAATAAAAAAGCAGAAACCTAAAGCTACCCCATTCTTTCCTTTGTTTCTTATTTTGTGAAGTTTTTGAATTAAAAAGTGCTATGGATAGAAAGTAATAAAAGTGACAGTAACATCAACCTGAAGATAATTCTCATTTCTTATTTTATGTACAAAATGCTGAAAAATAAAATAAAATGGTATTTTTTACAGTATTTATATTTTCTTAGAAAATTCTATCCATGTAGTTTTCAACAGATTAAGCAGTTTGCAACATATCCTGTACAGTCTGACTATGCACCGTACAGTAGTCACTTAAAATTTTAGAATGCAAAGCAAGAAGCTCTTAAATAACTGCAAACTATTGCTTGATGTCGTGAAAGAATGATGACCAATTGAACAATTTATTTCACTTAACCACTGAGCTATGGCTTCCCATATTAGACTCTTAACAGTGGAAGGAGTAAAATTACAGCAGCAAAGGCAAGATAAACATGCATCAGTGATAGCTTCCAAACTATCTATAATGATACAGAATACTTCATATTAGCTGTTGAGAGCTTGCAAATTACACTTGTGGTACATATTTGATGCAATAAATATTGTGCACATGTCATTATTTGTTTGCTCAAACATGCACCACGGGATAAAATAACTATTTACACAGAGGGTACTTTTTTAATCAAACAACATACAATGTCAACCTTGCTGAGAGCAGAAGATGGCTAAATGATACTGCAGGGTGAAGCAGAACAACTTCATAATCCTTAAGTTTTTGGTAAACTCAATTTCCCAAGGTCAGGTAAACTGTTTTCTGCAGAAGAATACTTAGAAGTGGATTCTATGTCCCTTGGTAGAATTTTTATGCAGAGATTGTGCAACTATTGTTAAATGACTTATGAAAAAATAAAACATCTGTTCTATTATCGTAGACTTTATGGAACTTTACAGGCACATTAAGATTTGTCTGGATGAGATATTAGATGGATACTGTAATTAAGCACCTCAACATACAGAGCCACCCTGAAACATGGAAGTAGTCAGACTGCTGCTTTGTGCGACGTCATGTTTTCCCATGCATGAACTACAAGTGCAGCATGCCTTCATGCAAATCACTTCTGTCTGTACATTATAGAGAATCCGAGAGTAGAACACCTGGTCCTCATACCCCCTTCCCCAACATAAAACCCATTTACAAAAATAGTCACATATAATAGTAAACAACCTGTGAATTAAAAAATGATAAGTTCACCAACACTGATTTTTGTAAAAATATGGCAAATGTGACTGTTGAAATGCTAACAGTGGATACAATTTTTGTACTGTGTGTTTCATGTTAAACACGGAGATTCATAGGTTTGCACCTTTTTTTTTTTTAACTGGTCCCTACAGTCTGGTT
>VYZR01027243.1:17683-29497 GCA_013400675.1 Oxylabes madagascariensis
AGGACATCTATTTTTATCTATTTGCTTTAATTTACATTAAAGATACGCTCTTTGTCCTTTTTGTTCAGCCACTGGGAATTATAAATGGATTTGCTGTAAATAAAATTGATTAAGGAATTACTTTTTTTCAGTTTATGTAAGCACATTTCTTGATGCGCATTTTACATGCATTTACACTTTTTTACTGAAATAAGTTATTTATATAAGGCAGTATTTAGTCAACTGTTCTACAAAATACTAAACCAAATCTGAATTTCAGGGAAGCCAGACACAGAAGTGAAAGAAGATGAAGAATACAAACGTGTCGATTTCAGTAAAGTTCCAAAGCTGAAAGCTGTTTTCCAAAAAGAAAATGGTAAATATCGTTAAAAGAACTGCTTAATTTTCTGCCAAGTGCAAGGATGCTTTGTCAGGGTGGAGAGTACTGTTCACAAGAGTCAGTGATCAACAACNATAGTAGGTATGATCTTTCTTACCTCTAGGGAAGTCCTGGAAAGTACTCCCTCAGACTGGGAGTCCTGTTTGGCTGGCTACCTGACATTATGGCTGCATCTTCCCAGTACAGTCCTTGAAATTTCAAGTGTTATACCAGCAGACCTTTGACCATAAACAGAATTTTCCATATATAATAATAATAAAAATCTGAAAATATTATTGTGTGGCTTACTTAGGGCACTACATTTTAGATGCATCTATTTCATAGACGATGGTATTCAGAATTTTTCTCTCTTGGCAGCATTTGCTGCTTGCTTGAAAGAAAATCATGTATGGTAAAAAGACAAGGTCTTTCAACACGTTTTTTGATTTTTTTCTTTCTTCAGCTTTTGCAGATGCTGCTGTTGATCCTATTGACTTTCCAATTGCACCTGCATATGCTGTTCCCAAGGTAAGAATAAAACTGAGTGGATTTTGGAAGAAAAGAACAAACTTCCCTAACATTCCACTGTTGGTTCATCCCCTCAGTGGGTCTTCTTGTATTAGGATTGAAATTATAAGGATGTCATAAATACAAAGAACAGATGTTTTACAGAGGATCAAGGCTAGAATGCAGATCCTCAGACTTAACAAATTTCTCACACCTATTTTGAGAAAGAATATTGTTCTAAGCTGCTTTTAGCAACTTTGGATGTGTTTATGCCTTTGAAGTTTTGCAGCTTGTATGGCCAAAAGGCAAAATTATGGTTATACAAGGATAGACTCATTCTAAAAGGAACTGAAGAGAAGTGTATGGTGTGAGGCAGGACTGTGTCAGTTTAAATGGACTCACTGTAGCTGCAGTCTTAGTGTCGTGTGATGGAAATGCATCCTTGGCATGGGGCTGCTCTCAATTCCTTCTTCGGTGAAAACTCAAGTTTGTGGTTCAGTCCCTCAGTTTTGCTTTTTCCCATCTTACAAAGAGGTTCCTAAATGTGAATTTGTGAATCAGAGTATGGGCAGCCTGAGTCACTGACTTCAAAACAGACCTATTATTTCTATAATTAGTTTCCTAATTTTTTCATAGTAGTAATTATTTTGTATTATTTCTAGATTCTAAGTGAGACAGGCCTGAAAAAAGAAGATATTGCAATGTGGGAAATTAACGAAGCATTCAGTGTTGTGGTGCTGGCCAATATTAAAATGCTGGGGATTGATCCACAGAAAGTAAATATTAATGGGGGTGCTGTCTCTCTTGGACATCCAATAGGGTAAGCAAAATAAGCTCTGGGTTTTGCTCTGCACTAAGGCCTTGTCTTCTAGGTAAACAAGTTTTAAGCAAATAAGAGTATGTTTGAATTTATCATTAATACTGATTTGGTTGTGGGAGATTAGTTCCCTTCTTTGAAAGAGCTTTGTTGCATGTACAAGTACTCTAATACATAGGCTGACACAGAGGTGATTTCTTTTTCCCAAAGAAACTTTAGCTATACATACACAAACAAAAACTCCGTGTTTAAGAACCTTTGTGTTTATTCCTCTCTAGCTCCAGTACTTAATCTGTATCACACAGAACTGAAGACAAAAGGATTGTTGCAGTTGTTTTGTTGGTACTATATTCTGCCAACTGCCCTGTGTAGGTCAAATTAAGAACTTCCTTTAAACTGAGCTATGTTCTTTTGTTTTTCTTGTATTTAGAATGTCTGGAGCAAGAATTGTCGTTCACATGGCCCATGCTTTGAAACCAGGACAATATGGTCTTGCAGGAATCTGCAATGGAGGAGGAGGTGCTTCTGCAATACTGATACAGAAGCTGTAGCCCAAGTAGCATCAGAAACATAGCCTTAAATGCTCTCTAATCAAAACTGAGTGGTAGCTGTTACATCTTATTTATCAATCAGTGGATGAATTCTGTAACTGCTATTCTAAAATTTCCTAAAGCATCCATGATCCAGACAACTGGCCTTTTATTGCTTTATCCGTGCAAGTTTTTATACAGTACCAATCAACAATGTCAAATTTTAATTTTGGCTTGAAACCTGACAATAAAGAATGTTAACTATGGCTCCCTCTGTCACATATCATTTCTTGAAGGCCCTTGAAAAGGAATTCTTTTGGTAACTCACAGAGTGCTGCTACTGGAAATGGCTGTTTTCTCCTAAAAATTATTTGCTTTACTGACAGCAGCTTGGTGCTGAAGATACTGTTTCCTATGAAAGTGAATGGATAATTCACATCTTCTGTAGCACCAGAGTGCCTGAGGTGAAACATGGTGGGTAGTGGATGCCCAGGCAAGAGTTACACTAGGTCTCAAACAGCAAATTAATTTTAAATGTCACCATCACTATTATGCATTTTATGTTTAAGACAATTTTTGTGCTTGCCTGCCCCTAGTCCCTCTGACAATTGTTATTAGAACTCAGTGTTTAATATTGGACTCTTTGTCTTCAGAAACAACTGACCAACAGGACTTTTCTATTCAGTACCTGCAAAGCTGCTTAGTGGACTTAAAAACATTAAGCAAGACATGCAACTTTTTATTAAAACAAAAATATTTATTCAAGCTGTAAATGCTATGCAGTATTTAGTTACTGGATGGGTTTAATATAAACATCTACTGCATAATCTTGGTTCCTTAGGAATCCTTGTATTCTACCTGAAACATTGCCCTGTTGCTGTACAGATCTCTTACAAGAAAACTTGCAATTTTTTTTTTAGGATGTCAACAAGTTGAAAACAAAGGAAGAAATACAAGTAGAGAAAATTCTGCACTTTTGGAGCAAGGTGTGCTCATTCAGCAAAATGTAGGCTGAGCTCCTCCTGCACCCCTTTTGGAGAGAGTTTGTGCAATAGCTATGACAACCTCTACGTTAAACAGAAAAATCAGACACAAATTTTTTCATGTCTGGCTAAAAATTTAGGAGCCAGAGAGTTGAAGTCAGCAGTACAAATGAAAGGTGAGGGAATTGACTTTTGCATTAGAACACAGGGTAATTCTTGTTTAGCTGTTGTTTCAGCTGAACCATTCATACTGAGGCATGACCCCACACGAAAGTACATTGCTTGAAAACAGCTTTTGCATTTGAATGACTTCCTATGCAGCAAATACTGTAAACAGAGGAGGGCTGTCCAAATTAAAGTTCTTGTCTGAACGACTGGCTGGGAAAAGCTTCACCAGATGAGAAACACTTTTTGAGGTTTTACTGACCTGGTGTTTAGCTATTGGTGTTTTTGTTATTTTGTTCAAAGCCTTACACCATGGGTTTGACAGTTACAAAACGAGAGAGGGTGAGCACAAGCCAGTTAGAGCTGAATATTTAAGTCCCTTTCAGATTCAACAAAACAATGAGAAGTGGCCAAGGTAGCTGCCCCATCTTAGGTCGGTGAGTGACAAACACCACCTGTTCATGGACCGCCGGAGCGCTTCGGAGGGGTAAGTAGAGAAAGCAGCAGAACACAGACAACGTGGCCTAACAGGAAATGTACAATCTTTCTTACATTTCATTTACACAAATTTACAGTTTTGCAATTTAAATGGCTCTATAATTATGCAAGTGCTTTTTCAAAAATAAACATATACCAACTCAATGATATTTACACTTAGCTACCTGCTTCAGAAACAGCATGACTTTGCTATAAAGTGAAACTTCAGTGCACTGAAAGTGCAACTTGCCCTTTAGAGTTAACTTCCCAAGCAAAACCTCAGCACCACTCCACTGAGCTTCAGACGGCCCCACTTCAGCTTCTTTTTGTTCATTCATCATAATGCAAAGACAACAAGAACTTGTCCACATCCATTCCTGCTGGAAAAGAATTTGGGAGCTTCTTTTTCTGTAGGAGAGGAAAGTAACAACTGTGTTAAATACAAAGAACCTGGGGGAACTGAAGAGCCTGCAAGCATTCCCTATTTTCCTCATCCTCCCATCCACCTTGTAGCTGTTCCTGCACAGATCTGCCCCAGAACTCAGACACTGCCATGTTCCCTTCACATGTGCCCCCTCTCCGTGGAATGGAGCATGCTAAAACTAAGTATGGGAATTGCAAAGTTATACTCCTTTTTGGTTATTTACATCCATTTACATCCAAAGACACCTTTTTATGTGTCTCACACCTTGGCCATTTGCCCTTAAATCCTCAAGTCAAAGGCACAGTGCTGCACACTACAGAGACTGGGAGTATCAGTCAGGGTACTGAACTAAGATGCAAGAACAGCCTGAATTCTAGTAAGGCCTACTTTAGAGTTGGCTTAATTCCTACATTCCACCTGGAAACTTAGAATTTAGAAACTCAGTAAGTATTACTTGTGTGTATCTGAAGACTAAACCAATCTTAAGAAAGCTCAGTTCAGAGTACGCTCAAGAGGCAAAGCTGGAAAAACTGGCTAATTTAAATAGGATGTCAGTGATTTACACTAGCATCTCTGAACCATTCCATTAAAAATAGTGTACACAAAAATACCTAATATATATTTAGAATTTTAATTAAAATGTTTGTACTTGCCTTGATTTTCTTTTTTTTCGATGGTGTTGGAGAGCTCTGAAGGTCTTTTCTATTTGCAGAACGAGAATTTCTCTCCCCCTCATTTAAGTCCTCCAGCTTCCTTTTCTTCACGGTGCTCCTCAAAGCCCTGAACTGCTGGGTGTTGTCCTTGAGGGGGGTGGCGGTGCTAGTCCTTGCGATGGCCGCCCGCGACAGGATCATGAGGGTGTGCGCGGCCATGCTGACGCTGTTCTCGCTGCCCGTCTCGCTGGCCGGGCTGCAGGCCGGCAGGTCCGGCGTGGCGGGCGGCACCATGATGCGGGGCGTGGTGCTGTCCTCGGTGAAGCGCCGGCACGTCGGGGTGCGGACGCTGTCCGTAGTGTCGTCCGTGTGCCTGTCCCCAACTCCGGACGGGGTGCGGGGTACTGGCAGCTCTCCGTTTTCCACCGTCTTTCCTGCGGGGCTTTGCCACTGGATGTCCTGCAGCATCTCCACGCACTGTTTACTGAACGGGCTGGACAGGCCGAGGCCTTGGCTGGAAGCTTTAGCAGGTTCTCGCTTCGGCTCCTTGGAGGACAGAGAAACAGACGCCGGTGATTTGCCATTGCCAGCCCCATTCGACAGTGACCCCTGCTTCTTGTTCAGCTCTTGTACCGAAGGAACCGTCTTCTCATTCCATGAGGCAACGCTTTGCTGGCCGTTTGAGAGTTTGGCAGTGTCCTGGTTCTTCTGCTTTTCATCAGTATCCCTTCGTAACTCATTTTCTTTGTTTGCTGTCGTCTTGTGGAAGGGATCTGATGAAAGCCCCGCAGTTGCCGCCTTCCGCTCGGGCTGTGGCTCCTTTCCAGATGTGCTCCTGTTGCTACTGACTTCTGGCCTACACAGAATTCTGGGCAATGTTTTTTCTTTGTCCCTCTTTGGTACCTGTGCCTTAGCAGAGGAGGATGCTGAGTCAACAGCAAATAAAGGGTTTTCGTTTCTTTCCTTCTGGGATGAACTCTTAGTAGCCTGAATTTGGGTGTTTCCTCCAGGAATGGGTAGGAGGTTATCAAAGCAAAGCACTCTCCTGTGACTCTCACTCTGTCTTGAATTTGAGCTTGTGCTCTCTGCTGGTGCAACAGGTAAGTTCTCTTCCACTTTCCTTCCTGGTTCTGCACTGGTAAGCTTGTCCCAATTTCCAGCCCTGAAAACAAGGTGACATTTCGTTGACATGTTTATTCTTACTAGGCAACTTAATTTCAGCTGGCTGGGAGTCCTCATCCATCCCTCAGAAAAGCTCTCTCCATCCTAAATACTAGTATTTCATCAACACATAAAGACCAAGAGTAAGGAGTGACAACTGCAGAAAGCTCAGAAAAGACTTTCTTGGCAAAAAGGTATGAAACAGTCTGTACACCGAACCATTAGCTAGACTGGGACTCTTTAGCCTGGAAAGAGAGATCACTTGAGGGGAAATGCAACAGAGCTCTGTAAAGAAAAAACTCTTGTAAAGTTTCCTTTGCACAAAAAGGAAACTATCTGCTGTACCTTCCAGTAGAAAGACTACGGGAATCAAGTAACACTGGTATTAGGTTCAAAAGACAACAAGGAGGTCTGGACACTGCATGTAACTAAACCTGGGAACTTTTTTACCTCGGGATATTTGTGGATGCTGGTAGTTTACTTGACTTCAAAAAGAAACTGAGCGTATTCATGACAGGACAGTCCATCCCAGAATACTACTTATGGCTCTGGAAGTCCTTGGAGCTGAAATTCCTAAGAGGCGGCCAGAATATTTTAGACAACGTAATCACATGCGTGCCTTGTACTCCTTCCCTTTGCACTTGCTGTGCGTGGTGGCATACTGAGCAAGACAAAAAGCTTCCAGTGGGCATCTGGACAACAACATCTAAACTCCCTGGGGTGTGGTCTCCACCTGACAACCAGCCCCATTCATGTGAAAAAGCCACCACTGCACTGTGGAAGGAAGAATGCTTCTGCTCTGTCAGCTCATCCCACTCTTGTGTCTGTGCCCTTTGCCTGGCTTACGCTGCATTTCCAAGAGAAGCTTTGGCATCATTCATCCACACTTGTAAGACTCTCTCCCTGCAGATAAGCCTCTATGATTTCTAAGAGGAAAAGTCAAGTGCTTGGGATGCTAACTTTGGTACCTTTGAAATGGTAGAAAAGGTCTGAGTGGAAGCAGTTTGTTTTATTTCCATTAAGTTTAAGATGAGACAGAAGGTAGAAAATAGAAATAAGAAATTACACCTCTTTGCAGGGAAGATTTTGCTCTCTTTGCAATGCAAAACATACATCTAGAGATCAATTAAAGTTAACAGAAAGCTGAATTATTGAAGTAGTATTATCCAAGATCTTGCTTCTATGGTTTTTAAAAAATCAGTACTTTTTGCATGCATGTATTTGGTATAACTTGATATACGGTTGGGATTTTTTAATAAGGTGACTTTAATGTTCCTGTTTTATCTCCACTTTTCCAGCATTTTAAGTGAGTTCTAAATAGGTACTTTTTAAAAATATATATATATTTATATATATATTATATATATAAAAAATTTAATTTCACCTCTAATACTTAAATTGAACTTCTGATCTCCTCCTACACTCTTTTGCTTGTTCCAACACCCTTTTCTTTCAGAAGTCCATTAATGGTAAGGAGAGTTACTACTGCAGCATTGCTTCCTTTTCTTATTTGCCCAACAGAAAACTAGTACCTACCCCAAATAGAAATTAAGTTCTGTTAATCAATATGAAGTTACCATGCTGTTGTCCTCGCCATCTTTGCATTCAGTTCTCACTTTTTAAATGACTATGCAGAGTTCTAATCCCCACTGCTAAAACACAGATGCAGAATCCAATCTAATAAACTCTACTGGATTTGGGTCAGATAATAGTAAAGGCAATGAGACTACACTACAAAATCATGGGTACCACTCGTCTGAAAAGAAAAAACGAAGGTTTTAGTCATTTAAATCTCCCAGTAAATGTAATAGGGAATTCTCCTAGCTTAGACTCTGCTCAAACCATTTTTGTTTGACAGTTGAGACAGGAGAAAATAAGGACAAAGCCATTAATACAGGAACAGTGACAAGACAATTCTGGCACAGCTGCACCAGTCCCAGCACACATCTGTATCAATACTCCTAGCAGACAGGCAGCAGGAAAGGGGGTACTGCTTATNCTTTCTTGGCAAAAAGGTATGAAACAGTCTGTACACCGAACCATTAGCTAGACTGGGACTCTTTAGCCTGGAAAGAGAGATCACTTGAGGGGAAATGCAACAGAGCTCTGTAAAGAAAAAACTCTTGTAAAGTTTCCTTTGCACAAAAAGGAAACTATCTGCTGTACCTTCCAGTAGAAAGACTACGGGAATCAAGTAACACTGGTATTAGGTTCAAAAGACAACAAGGAGGTCTGGACACTGCATGTAACTAAACCTGGGAACTTTTTTACCTCGGGATATTTGTGGATGCTGGTAGTTTACTTGACTTCAAAAAGAAACTGAGCGTATTCATGACAGGACAGTCCATCCCAGAATACTACTTATGGCTCTGGAAGTCCTTGGAGCTGAAATTCCTAAGAGGCTGCCAGAATATTTTAGACAACGTAATCACATGCGTGCCTTGTACTCCTTCCCTTTGCACTTGCTGTGCGTGGTGGCATACTGAGCAAGACAAAAAGCTTCCAGTGGGCATCTGGACAACAACATCCAAACTCCCTGGGGTGTGGTCTCCACCTGACAACCAGCCCCATTCATGTGAAAAAGCCACCACTGCACTGTGGAAGGAAGAATGCTTCTGCTCTGTCAGCTCATCCCACTCTTGTGTCTGTGCCCTTTGCCTGGCTTACGCTGCATTTCCAAGAGAAGCTTTGGCATCATTCATCCACACTTGTAAGACTCTCTCCCTGCAGATAAGCCTCTATGATTTCTAAGAGGAAAAGTCAAGTGCTTGGGATGCTAACTTTGGTACCTTTGAAATGGTAGAAAAGGTCTGAGTGGAAGCAGTTTGTTTTATTTCCATTAAGTTTAAGATGAGACAGAAGGTAGAAAATAGAAATAAGAAATTACACCTCTTTGCAGGGAAGATTTTGCTCTCTTTGCAATGCAAAACATACATCTAGAGATCAATTAAAGTTAACAGAAAGCTGAATTATTGAAGTAGTATTATCCAAGATCTTGCTTCTATGGTTTTTAAAAAATCAGTACTTTTTGCATGCATGTATTTGGTATAACTTGATATACGGTTGGGATTTTTTAATAAGGTGACTTTAATGTTCCTGTTTTATCTCCACTTTTCCAGCATTTTAAGTGAGTTCTAAATAGGTACTTTTTAAAAATATATATATATTTATATATATATTATATATATAAAAAATTTAATTTCACCTCTAANAGTTCTGTTAATCAATATGAAGTTACCATGCTGTTGTCCTCGCCATCTTTGCATTCAGTTCTCACTTTTTAAATGACTATGCAGAGTTCTAATCCCCACTGCTAAAACACAGATGCAGAATCCAATCTAATAAACTCTACTGGATTTGGGTCAGATAATAGTAAAGGCAATGAGACTACACTACAAAATCATGGGTACCACTCGTCTGAAAAGAAAAAACGAAGGTTTTAGTCATTTAAATCTCCCAGTAAATGTAATAGGGAATTCTCCTAGCTTAGACTCTGCTCAAACCATTTTTGTTTGACAGTTGAGACAGGAGAAAATAAGGACAAAGCCATTAATACAGGAACAGTGACAAGACAATTCTGGCACAGCTGCACCAGTCCCAGCACACATCTGTATCAATACTCCTAGCAGACAGGCAGCAGGAAAGGGGGTACTGCTTATGCCAGTACTAAAAAAAGCTCCTCTCCTCACCAATACCGGATGAAGAAATTCATGACAGGAAAAAGAAAGCAAGTTTCAATACCTAGCACTACTGACCTCTGTGTTCGAGGATTTGCATGGCTCAAAGGCTCAGCTACGTTTGGTACCAGTTTTCCTGGAACAACAGATGAAGTATTAATGAATGACAGGTAAATAATTTCACAGTACAATGACATTTCACCTGACAGAGAACCAATAAAGAAAAACCCAGCAACAAACTCTGCAGTATTTTGTAACTTTAAACTTTACGAATTAGGAGACCAGCAAGAACAAAGAAGCAGCTTGCTGTCTACACTTAGATAATACACAGCTCTGGCAAGACAAAACAAACTATCCTGAACCTAAAAATGCACAGTGGGGATTTCCAAGTAGAAGGAAATTAACACAGGGAACTCTCAGCTATCCATCAGCAAACCAGAATGCAAGCTACTATACAATCCTAGCTTTTATCTTGATTTGAAATTTTATTCTATTTTCATTTTCATGTGTAAGCCTACTCTTTTTTAAAAAGGCAGATAGGCTAAAGCACAAGTTGTCCTTATAACTCAATGTTTCTGTTTTCAATTATTTTTCTTTACCCCTTTCCATTGAGAAATGAACATAACTCCAGTCCTGTTACAATTAACTATTTAAGGAAGCAAGGTCTCAATGAAAAGAATATATAGAAGCATAAACCTGAAAGGGCAAAAGGAAAACAGATAGTAGAGTACATTTTTTTATATAAACATGTAACACTTCTAATAAATATTTTTCCTTAATAAATTTTTAGAACTGCTGACTCTTCTAATATCTTCATTACTATGTGGCTTGGTTTCAATGGCAGCAGTAAACTACTTAAAACCAACAAGATGAAAAATAACCTGAAACATAAAGAAAAGTAAACTTGTAAAACTGCATGGCCTTGAAACATTACATTTTGGAAATAAGCTTGATGCCAAAACTGGAATTGTGTTATATGCTGGAAGTTCTTTGTAAACTGAGCAAACAAGAGTCACTAACTGCAGGTACAGACCTCTCTCAAGACAGCCCAGCAGTTGCCAGGAATAGAAACAGAAATAGTTATAAAACTTTTTTTACTTATAACTGACTCGTTCTTAAAACCCTCTGCTTTTCTTCTGCTCCTCTCAAGAACGCAAGGCAGGTACCTGTGTTAGTCTTGTTTCTTGCTCCAGGAATCTTCTGTGATTTGGGAGGGATGGGAAGCTTTGGGACACTTCCGTTGCACACTGGATTAGCCACAGGCATGTGAAGAACCTTGAAAGAATCAAAATATTCTCTTACAATTTACCAAAGCTCTTCTTATCACTCCAGCTTTAATTCTGAAAATGTTTATTTGTGATGTGCTACCTGGCAGGCAGGTGCTGAGAACGTATTTCCGTTCTGTCCTACTACGGAGAGAGGTATCATTCCCACCATTCCTTGCAAAACTGGCTGCACTGGAGATGCGATTATAATGGCAGAACCTAAAAAATACCAAACTGTTAAGATTGTACAGAAACTAAAAATACATCAGTGAAAAGAAATACTTCGAGAAAGGATTTCTTAAAATTACATGTGGTCAAAACCTGTGGCAAGAAAAACCCTGGATTTTTAGAAAAGCTTCACTGTCCTTGCTACAGCTCACTACTAGAAAACAGCATAAGGACCAGTTTTAGTTTATTAGGAATTCTTTAGTTAAAGTCTGTGTTCCTTTGTAAGAGGTAGCTCAAAATAAAGCTTGAAGTACGATAAACTTATCCTAATGTTTAAACTTTAAATTAAAGTGATTATAAAAACCAGTAAAAGTAACATTAAATATCCTATTTAGCTGCCAGCTATATGGGAATTGCAAAATATGGAAACTATCCTAGCACATTAATTAAAAGTAGAAGAATATTTTCAAAAGTGAAAGAAAACTGTTCCTCTCTCTATGAAAAAAGCATTGAAGGTAACAGTTGCATAAAGAAATCCTAATGACAGAAAAGGCTGTCACCCTAAGACCTTGCATGTACTGGTCTGTGATTGCACTGGCCTCTGACCTCAATGAAATGACTACACACAG